>PVJH01043170.1:0-13787 GCA_004026705.1 Nesogale talazaci | reverse complement strand
ACTTCGGGTTCCGACTCACAGCGTCCCCGGCGCCCTCGTTTCTGACCGTCATCCCCACAAAGTCGCACGGATTCTCCGGGCGGATGAAGCGTCAAGCTATTTCACCCTGTTATTTGCAGCACGTACCGTAGCCGCGGCAAACTCGTCCACAGCCCCAAACTTGGCCAGAGAGGACCCCAAAAGTGCAAATGGGCGCACACTCGAAGGTAACCTAAGAAATCGGGAGCACTTACCTTCCTGATTTCATCCAGCACCGTTTCAAAGGACTTCTTGTCCATCTTGAGGCGTTTTTCTAACAGCTACACTTGCGATGACAAAACGTGCATGCCCCGTGGATGGCAAAAAAAAAAACAAAAACGTTTGCAGCTAATGAGTCAAAGGGTTTCCGGAGAAAGAAAGGGTTATGAGAGCACGGGGAAAACGGCCAAAGACGAAGACTTGGGGAAAGTTTTTAATAAAACAAAAAGCCGTCTCGTCAGGGCGTCGGCGGTGCCCAGCTTCGGCGCACAGAGCTTCGGGAGAGCTGGGGGCCGAGCCGGGTCCACCCGAGCTGCGCCGATCAGCCCGGGGCTCTGGTCCCGGAGGCTGGGGCCGACGTGTCGTCGGGAAGGTCGCGGAGCCTCTTTACCCGGTGTGGCAGCCCGGAGAGCGGCGGCGGCGGAAGGGGAGAGATGCCGGCTTGGCGGCCCCCACCTGTGCCTGGGCCGCGCGTCCTCACCGCCGCGAGCCCGGGCTCCTGGCCCGGCGGCTCTCACTCGCGGCCGATCGGCCGACTTCTCGGTCCCCTGCCCGGGGAGGCTCTTTGTTATCGGCTGCCGCGGCTTCCGGGAGCGGGCCGGCGGCCGGAGAGAATCCGAAGCCGGCGAAGGTGGGTACGGCCACAACTAAGGGGACTCGAGAACACCGCAGCGCTGGTACCTACAGGCGACCGGCCTGGGCACCCTTATAACCCCCCACCCACAAATGGGGCCCTTCGATAATGCCGGTCGCACGCGCTACGCACACACTCTGCGCTGTCAGGTTGGGCCGCACTATTCTGGCCCCGCCCCCCCGGCGGGGGTCCTGGTGTGGGAATGTAGGTGCCCAGAGTAATGCCTGTATGATTCAGAATCCATGCATCCCTGAATCCTTGCCTAGAATAGGTCAGTCGCTTTTACAGCGTCACTTTCATCTTGCATCAGAATGGCACGTACGTCTGTTTTGAGATTTTCATCTGAATTCCAAAGGGACGAACTGCGAGTGGCTAAGGCAAGGCCACGGGCGCTCCGCTAGAGGGAGAAGGAAGTCCACGGCTTGGACCGCCCCTAGGGGCGGGGAAGTGCCGTCTGCAGTCAGTCACAAGGCACAGACCAGGGGCGGAGTTCTGGTAACGCGCCCTCGGATTAGCAGAGGACAGTGGTTTCGCTGTCGCTGGGTTTCAGATCCGCTTGTTGCATCCTCAGGGAGTGGGTTTTGGAGGTGGACACTCGGCCCGGGGCTGACCCATCGCGCGCCGGCACGCTGGCGAACCTGTCACGCCCCCGGGTTTGTTCGCCTCTCATGGCGAGGTTCTGGGTCTGCGCGGCCGCGGCCGTCTCCTCGCTGGCGTTTCTGATTTTGCACTCTTGTTACTGCGGCCCGCCAGTGAGTCCGGTGACTGGGGGGCGAGGGCGGCGGCGTCGGGAGGCGATGACATTACCCTGGAAGTTAGCGTTGGCCCCGCGTCCCTGTCACTGCTTCCTCTTTGATTCTCCCCACCCCCCACCCCTTTACGTATTTCAAGGTCGGTCTGGTGGTGGTTGTAATGTTCAGTAGAGTGATGATTCTTGGGAGCATAGGTCCGCGGGTCGGTGTTGTGTTTTTAAAACTGCGTGCTGAATCCCGGTTTTCTGCCCTCTAAGATGTTAAGAACCTTTGTTTTTGTGAATCGCTGGACAACCGAGGAGCCTCTTTACCGACTGGATCTGCACTGGCCGAAGTATCCCGAGCGGTTCACTGGGACACCGTTCTGTGTTGCAGTGGATTCCACCCACGGGTTGGTGTACGTGGCCCAAGTAAGTACGAGCTTGGCGTTGGGGTTGCAATTAGGACCGCGAGAAGCTTCCTCTTGTGCCTCGCGCACTTCTCTTGCCGCAAACGCGGGGTTTGTTTCCGAGCCGTCCGTTTCGAAAGCGTGATGTTAACATTTGGAGTGGAGCATGGTTTTGAAAAATTGCTAAAAATTCTCAGTTGAGCCTGACCTTTTTTTACCGCCCCGTGCCAACGTTAAGGTTACTTTTACTCGAAGCCGATGCCATCTAAGAAGTTATTTTTGTATGCCTCTAGAGAGGGGATAACATCCCAAAGATCTTAGTGTTGTCAGAGGACGGATATTTACAACGAGCCTGGAATTACACAGTTGACACACCTCACGGCATGTTTGCAGCCAGCACACCCTACGAACAAACTGTCTGGATCACGGATGTAGGAAGTGGTACGTGTAGCCGTGTTTCTTACACTCTGTCGCTGGAAATCACATCTGTGCCCCTGTGCTTGCTCTCCACCCCGATTGCTGAATAGAATCTTACTCCGCTAAACAGTCCAATGGTTCACAAACCCACCTCTTTCTAAAGAGCTTTCATTTGCCCTCTGCAGAACCCAGAAACTTAAAAGGACTGCACAAATTGTTAGTGGTTTTTCTTCCTGTTTCCCAAGGGACTTTTCTTTTCCATTTTCAACCATGAGCTGCTCAGATGAGATAACTAGTGCGGTTGTACGAAGGCTGGCAGGATGGCACTCTCCCAAAAACTGGATGCAAAACTGGGAATTTGACCACTACACTTTGCTTTTAATTGAGGTGCTGCTAAGATATCAAGACTTCTTGACTGCCGTAAAGTGCAAACATTTGCAGAAACTGGTGTCGATGTTTTTGAGATCCCACTGACCTCAGCATGTCTGGGAACATACCTGCATGCAAATATTTTCAGTAGCAGATGCGGAAAAGCAAAATAAGCAAAATCAAGTTTACAACTATGGGGACCTTTGCAGAGAAGCAGTTTACATGTGTTTATGACTCTGGACACAGCAGTACCAGAGATAGTCTGGCATTACGTTAGGCTATCAGAAAGATACGGTCAAAGACATGCTTTCTAATAACCCTTAGCCCAGGCATCTTTACAACTTGAAGGAAATCTGTTTGCCCCTGTCTGGCTAATTCCAGTCACTCTCATAATTTTTTTAATGAATGAGGCTTCTGGGGGACTTTACTGCCAAAGGCCTTTACTTTTTACTTCATTCCATCTGTTTTAGGCCTGGTTGACTAGAGAAATAAATCCAGAGACACTCATGTGTGTAAGAGAACTTTATATAAAAGAGCAATTGTATATTGAGAAAACATCTTAGCCCAGTCCAGATCAAGTCCATAAGTCTGATATTAGACCCTATGTCCGATACTAGTCCATACATTCCTCTTTAAGCTCACGCAGCACATGCAGTGATGTGGAATGCAGGAAGTTCACTGGCTGGTCAGTGAAAATTCTCGTAGATCCAGTGGCAGTGGACGCATCTCCAAGGCTCTGGCTGCCATCAGCATGGCTCCAGGTGGCTTGTCAACAGGAAGGTGTAGCAGAGGGAGAGTGTGTGTCCTGCCTCCAGGGAGGAAGAAAGGAAGTTCCCAGAATCCTCATGAGGCCACGCCCACAGGGAGGCATAAAGATGTGACCTGATTGACAGATTAGACTCCACCCCTCCATCCTTACTATCCTCCAGTTGACAGCTTATGTATCTATCACACCATCCATGTGACTTTATTCTTTTAATAAAATACTTCCCTTGAATTCCAGGCTTGAAAAAACATGGATGTTTTCGACCTGTAGATCTGCAGACAGTTTTTGGTACCTTTCTGTTTTTCAAAGAATTATCAGGGTGACCATTTTAAAAAACATGCTTTATGTTATTCTATCACCTCTGCTGTTGGCTTAGAAACATCAAGATTGTCCTTTTTAAAATAATGTCCTTTTTATTCAGCAAACAGTAGCTGAACCCCAAAGCCAAACATTAATAATAATATATTTTCATAATACAATCCTAATGCATGCTATTCAATGTATCTCTTTATTTTTGAGGCTGGTAATGGGGCCTTATTTTTAAAAATAGCTCAGAGGAGGAAAGATCGCGATCTTAGTTTACTCCTCTTACTAAAATAAAGCAGTGTGTGTATCACACTATCAAAAAGGCCTCCCCAAATCACA
Source organism: Nesogale talazaci (assembly GCA_004026705.1). Classification (NCBI taxonomy): domain Eukaryota; kingdom Metazoa; phylum Chordata; class Mammalia; order Afrosoricida; family Tenrecidae; genus Nesogale; species Nesogale talazaci. The sequence goes on along the minus strand of PVJH01043170.1, from coordinate 9,579 downwards.
GTGGTTCCACAGAAGGTAGGACCTGACTCCAGAGTCTGTGGGAAGGTGGGCATTCTGGAGGTGGGGGTGGGGTGGGGTGGGGGGGGTGGAGGCTGGCCCTCCACGCCTGAGATATGGCTCCAGGATCCTGTTATCTACAGGTGACAGGTAGGGGACAAAATTCAAAACAAACTCTCTGTTAGGGAGGGGAGAACTGCCCCTGTGGGTTTCTCAGACTAACCCTCCTGAGAGTAGAACGCCTCATCTTTGCCCTGGTGGTTTTGAACTACTGACCTGGAGGTCCGCAGCCCGATTTTGTAACCACTGTGCCACTAGGGCTCCGTAATGAGGGACAGGGATTCAGTTTAACTAGGTTTGGGACCACCCACCTGTTGCATCGCTGTGGTGGTGTTTCCAGCTCACAGCAGCCCTTGGAGAAGAGAGTAGAACTGTCCCATAAAGGGGGTTGTAGGCTGTTCTCATCCAAGTAGTAGACCACCAGTTTTCTGCCACAGAGTGCCTCCTTTAAGTAAGCTCCACACTGCAATTGCCTTCTTGAAGTTGCTTCTAACCAGTAATTTGTTCTTCTACGCCTGAAGTGATTTTTACTAGCTTCTCAGTATTTCCCCTATTTATTTGTATTTGTCATCATTCTTTGGTTTGTAAGATGATTTTAACAGAATGAGCTTTTAACTTACTTATTTTTGATTCACTTAAGTGGTTAAAAGCCATCTGGAAGCTTAGTGAACATTTTCATGACCTATTGAAATTCAAGATCAGTATCCCACCAACTGAGCTAATCATTTTCAAGTATGCATTGGTAGTCTTGCGTTGTTTTGGTGTACAATGCTTACTGAAGATCACGAGATTCAAGAAGAAAATGAGAAATAATTTCTTCACATCACTGGATTTCTTTTTTGGGGGGTGGGGTGGGGCATCACTGCCTCTGGTGGTCGTGGGCACTACCCAGGGCTGCTCCTGAAAGCCGCCACTGGATTTGAACCGCCAAGCCCCTCGGGCCGCAGTCCCACACTCAACCACTTACGCCACCGGGGCTCCGCCCAACATCACTGGATTTCTATATCTCAAAAGTTCACTGCCACCCAGTCAATTCTGAGTCCAGGGGTCTAGGACAGAGTAGGAACCCCCACATGGATTTCTGAGACTGTAACTCTGTAAGGGAATAGAAAGCCCAGTTTTACCACCCTCAGAGCTGCAGGTAGTTTTGAACTCCTGACCTTGCGGTGAGCAGGCCAACCCATACCCACCACCCTGGATTTTTATATATTTTCTTGTGCATGTAATTTGAAGCGTACTTCTTTTGGAAGTAGCTAAGACTTCAATTCATGGACAAACTTGACCATACCTAAGGAAAAGCCTCTATTGCTTGCCAAGTCTAACATCCCATTCTCTAAGCCCAGCAACTATGTCTTACTTTTGAATCCTATCTGCGTTTTATTACTAGCTCCCTGGTCGTATCGTGGCTGTGCGTTGGGCATGAGCTGCATGGCTGACAGTTCAAAACCGCCAGCAGCTCCAAGGGAGAAAGACTAGACTTTATTCCAGTAAACAGTTATGGTCTCAGAAACCCACAGGAGAAGGGCACTGTGAGTCTGCATTGATTCAATGGCAGAGTTTTTTGATCTGAAAAAAATAACAGTGTTTGTACCGTAAACATTTGTGCACGTCTGCTTTTACAGGGCCTTTTGGGCATACTGTTAAAAAATACAACTCTTTTGGTGACCTTGTTCAAGTCTTGGGCACCCCAGGCAAAAAAGGCACAGACTTGAATCCCCTGCAGTTTGACAACCCTGCAGAATTGTATGTTGAGGACACGGGAGAGCTTTACATTGTGGATGGAGATGGAGGACTGAATAACAGACTGTTGAAGCTGTCCCAAGGTACGCGGCCTAATTTTGGCATTCGAAGACCATCTTGATTTGAGCAGTAGAATCCTGAAGACAAAGCGCTGTCGAAACAAAGACAGCCAAGGGGTGATCCGGTCAAAGAAAAAAGGACAGCGTCAGGAGCATAGGTGGTGGCACGTTTTTTTTTTTTGGTAACCCCAAAGCAAAAAGGCATTTTGACTTCCTGGAGGGTCAAAGCATCTTTCTATTGTGAGCGTGCTTTCAGAAAGTTAGCCACAGTGTGGGCAGGACATGCCCAGGGAAGGTCCCCCAGAAAGTCCTTCTCTGCGCCAGCAACACTCCTGCTGCTCATTCCTCTCACGCGGTCCTTCCATTTGTGCTGTGATTTTGTGAAGGTTTCGGTGGGAGATTCTTAGGCATCTACCACTCAGTCCTGATTTGATGCCTTCTGGCTTCTTTTTGTTTCCTAATCTTTTTTTTTTTTTTTTTTTTTTTTGTGGGCATCACTGCCCTGGTGGGAGTAGGAGGCCCAGCCTTGCTCCTGGAGAGCTGCTGCTGGATATGAACCACCAACCCTGGGAGTCACCGTCCCGCACTCAACCACTACAACACCGGAGCTCAGCCCTTGTTTCCTGATCTCAAAGCATCCTTAAAAAGCACCCGTTTTTTCTTCAGTTAATAATATAAAGGAGACTGTGTTGACATAGTTCAAATTCCTTGGACCCTCAGTTCTGTGGAGCTAGAACCAGTGGTTCATAGCATCACTTACTTGAGCTTGATGGAGCTTATGTTGAGGAAGTTTATATTTAGAACTTTTCATCTTTAAAATCCATTTTCCCAGAAACTTTGAGAACTCGAATTCTTTAGGACAAGCATCTTAGAAACCATTCGATTTAGGAAGCACGTTGGATATGGGAGTCACTAGGAACTGTCAGGCAGATTCTGACCCCTAGCAAGCCCACGTGCCACAGCAGAGCTCCTCCAGGGGCTTTGTGGGCTGCCTCTTGGTTTTCTCCAGAAGCACATTGCCAGGGCTTGCTTTCCGTTGGAGAGCCACTGGGTATATTCAAACCGCCAGTCTTTTGGTAATCAGCCAGGTGTGTAAGCCATCGCACCTGGAAGCAATAAAACAATTCTTATCACGAGAAAGGCAGGAAAACATTGCCAGTGGGGAGTATCATCAAGGCATGTTTTTATAACTTCTGTCACAGATACATAAGGTGTATCACATGATGTTCTGACCGAATCTGTTTGTCTTTCCTAGATTTCATGATGCTCTGGCTGCACGGTGAGAGAGGCACAGGGCCCACTCATTTCAACATACCTCACAGTGTGACCGTTGACTCTACTGGTCGGGTAACAAAGGAGTACTGTCTTATGTGGAACCGTGTGTCTGAACATGAGTGTGCCCTTGGGGTGGGGGTGGACGGATCGGGTGGGCTGGTGACCATGGGTGTGTTCTCGTGACTACGTCTCTCTGGGTCTGACTGGACGGTTCCTAGAGCACAGGGAGCACTGGGCAGTAGTGCAGAGGGGCACTCTATATTTGGAAATGAACACAATAGGCATTCTGCATCTCAGGGGGTTGATTTTGGTGGGCCGGGGCACAAATGGCTATGTCCTTGACTGCTGATTGAAAGAGTAGCCCTTCCCACCTACCCCATGCCACTGCAGAAGAAAGTCCATGTGACCTGCTCTTGAGAGGTCACAGCCAGGAAGGTCTGTAGGACCCTCAAAGCCACTGGGAGTCTGCAGGGACTCAGGCTCCTGTTTTTAAATCTTGGCAAGGGTAAAAGGAACAAATCAGGATTCGAACATGCAGTTACTTGGGTGGGGTGGGGTAATAACTATGGCCCTTCTCGAGGCAAACTGTATCAGAAGTGCTTGAATGCATTCTCAATTCTGGGGAAAGACTTGTGTTGATCAAAAAAGGGAAGTGAGTGAGGCTGATGTTTGGCAGCTTGAAAGACAGCGCAAGACAAAGCCTTAGCCAGCTGGCACAACCGAGAGCGAGCCAAATGCGGCACATTCAAGCTACTGCTTGGTTTTCCATCCCTACCCATAACCCGATCACTCAGTTTTGGGGTTTTACTGTATATGTTGCTTCTCTGGGGTCACCCTCCTGCAGCGTCTGTGCCCCGGTGTCAGTGCAGCTGTTGCAGAATTACCACAAGTGGGGGACTTGGATACACAGAAATGTCTCTCTCCCAATCAGAAGACTGGAAGTCCAGACTGAGAAAACAGGCTCCAGGAAGCAGATGTTTCTTTCTGTCCTGGGGGGGGCTCATGCGCAAGCTTCTCTAGCCGGCCATCGTTGGGGTTCCGGGGCCTCTCTCTTCTTTGGGTCATACAAGGTTTTCCTCTGTGTCCGCTTTTTTTTCTGTGCTTACTCTGCTGTTTTATATCTTAGAAATGATTGGCTTAAGATACGCCCAATACTGACATGGACTCATTAACCTGACAGAGAGTTCTGTTCCCACATGGGGGTAGATACAGGTGCTGGTCCTGGGCTTAAAGGAACATAAGTCCAGACACTACTCAAAAAGCATAAAAACGCTTACGAACAGAAATCAAAAAGTGGGAAGCTATTGTTTCGCAACATATCCTTCCTCTAGGCCCACATACTTTTTTTTTTTCACCTTTGAAAGTAGTGACTGTTTGCTTAACTCACCAGATTACAACCAGAACTATGGCAGAAACCTTAGTCCATCCTCCTATAATAAACCTGTGGATCTGGTCTTCCCTGGGCCAGCATCTCCACCTTCTTTGCAAAGGGCTTTCTTTTTCTTCAGCCCCCTTCGTGGAGAAGACTCAGTGCAGGGCCACAGGAAGGTGTTTGCTTCTTGGAAGCATTTCCCATGGAGCAGATCTTCCATGCAGGATCTGCACGGCCTCGTAATTCCCATGGGGTCACGCCGTCAAAGCCTCACCTTAAAGTCAGGGCAAGACGCTGCCTGCAAGATCAGCAGTTCAAAATTTCCAGCCGCCCAGTGAGAGAAAAATTAAACTTTCTACCTCCGCAAATAGTTAGTGTCCGACACTCAACAGGGACAGTGCTGCCCTGCCATGTAGGGTCGTTCTGCGTCAGAGTTGAGCTTGCTCGCTTTTGTTTTTACAGTGTTTAGGATCATCCTGTGCCCTTCAAGAAAATCTTCCATGGTTTCCCTTTTAGAAGCTCAGGAAGCAGTTATTGTCTCAGAAAGCTCTGAACTGACCGCTGCTTTGAATTTAACTGGCCCACTACTTCTCCCTGGAAGCCACTTTTGTGATCACACCCTTTTATTTAAATGTCATGAGGCTAAGACAGGTTGGCTTTGAGTGGGCTGCCAAAAGTTCATGGAACAATTCCATTTTCTATCGATCCCATTCTTCCACACACTTTATGAAGCCCCCTTGTCTGAGAAGATTCCACTGGCGCTGTTCACTGATCACAAAGAGCTGGCCAAACAGACGGTGCAGATAGAGGCTGGACTTCTAGTAGCAGCCCTTGTCTTTGCTTTACCTTCATGGTTTTGGGTGGAGGTGGGGGGGCTGGAGCGGGGGGGCACAATTCAACCCTTAATACGTTCCACCCCCAAAATTGATGTTCATGTTTTGTTCCGCTTGCCTATGATAGCCTCTTCTCTCCCTGTATAGTACTTGGCATGCTACCAGGGACCCATTTGATTAATGTATCTGTTGCCCCGATAGACAGTGGTCTGTGAGGACACACACTGAGTCGAGGTTGCTCTGTTTTCAAGCTCAGCACGTCTGATAATCACAAGTCTTGAGGGAAGGTGTAGTGCAGCAGCTGCAGGCTCTTGGTTTCATTCTGTTGGCTATTAAATTCCTGTCTCCTTCGGATTCTGTCTCCAGCAAGCATTGTTTGGATGATGAAATCGTCACATGTTCTTGACCTTTTTATTGTGGTATTATAACTTGGAAAATTTGCTCCAGAGAGAAAGATAAGGGACTGTGGGAACTTTGTACAGAAACCGGAAACCAGAACGTTGGAATGCTGGTTTCACAGTCCTCTTCGGAGCTGGGTTAATTGCATCCCTCCTGGTAGAATAAGGAGGTGAGCTAATTACCCTGCTAATCAGAAGATTGGGTGGTTCAAACCCACCAGCCGCTCCTCGGGAGAAAGACGAGGCTTCCTGCTCTCCATACAGACTTATCATCCTCGAAACCCTACACGCATTTCTGCACTGTTGCCAAAATGACACAAGGGCTGTTCTGACGCCAGTAGGAGGGGGAGTGCAGCTGTACACCAGCCTCTGGCCAGTTCCCACCTGATTGGTCAGACCGACTAACCCCCGGCGTGTGTGGTCGGGGTCCAGTTGGCGTGACTCGTGATCTGTGCAGGAGACCGGCCGCATGCGCATGTGGTTACACCGGATGTTCACTGAGATTGTGGCTCTTCTCAGGAGGTCGCTGGTTAGCTTTCCCGAACTTGATTTCCTCAGCTAAACATGGGCCCCCGACCACCTTCTTGGGTCCTCAAAAATTAAATGCTTAAATGCTCCATGATTAAGTGCTGATGAAGCCGACACTCGTTCTCTCCTCGGCCTGTTTTTCTTTACCGCCCCGCCCTCCCCCCCTCTTCCCACAGGGCAGCTCTTTCCCAACTGACAGCCCTCTGTTTGTTTCTCAGGTCTGGGTGGCCGACCGAGGAAATAAAAGAATCCAAGTGTTTGATAAAGTCACCGGGGAGTGGTTAGGCATGTGGGATGATTGCTTCACAGACGAGGGACCGTCCGCAGTCAGGTGAGGGCGGCTCTTTCATTTACGTGGCAGGTGTCGTTCTGTAGCCATGACTTAGTTTGGGGAATGGTTAAGTTGGGGATTTTCAATCATTCGTATTCATTTTAAGCATGGGGGAAATGGGAGAATGGGCAAGAAACACATTTGTGTCAAGGGGGCACTCATGGTATCTCAGGTCCCAGGCAAAATGAAAACATTTAAACTCCCAGTGCGCTCTGCTAGAGACCTCCTGCCGTCTCTACCTTCCTGATAACATCCGCTAAAGGTGTGAAGGGAGCAGAAATCAAAGTCTCATTCATGGTCCCTCACCCAGTTTAAAGCCATGCCTTCATTTTCTGTAGAGCTCCAATTAGGAAACAAAACAAAACCCCACACCAGGCCCACTGCTGTTGTTGGCTTCGAATCAGCAACCTGATAGAACACAGCAGAACCGCCCTTTGGGGTTTCTGAGACTGTCCGTCTCTCTGGGAGCAGACAGCCTCGTCTCTCTTCTGTGCAGTGGTTGGTGGGTTTGAACCACCCACCTCACAGTTAACAGCTTGACAGCCCATCCCCTGCATTCCCAGGTTGCCTTCTGACACTGCTGTCTTAAAAGTGCAAGCTGAACTTTAGGACCTCGCGTGCAGGTGTGCAGTGTCAGGAACCCACGTCAGGTGCGCTCCGCGTTGCAGTCGCCTTGATGGCAGCGAGTTTCGTTTTGGATGCTCAACCTTGGCTACTGCCCCATCACAGGGCACCTAGTCCCTCCAGATTCTTTCAGATTCTCCCGTACAAGTCATCCAGTCAGGAGCGTGTGTTTGTCTCCAGATGTCGGGGATAGACCTGTGCAGAAAATAAGCATCCGAGCACGTCTCTGTCCCAGCCATTGATTGTGTCAGATGTCTGCCTTCTCAGGTTGACTCCCGATGGGAAGTTCGTGGTTTTCGCCCAGCTAAATCTCAGCCGCCTCTCCTTTGCGGCCGCGCCCCCAGCAGGAAGCGTGGGCCACTGCTCTGTGGTCAGCACCATCCAGCTGGCGGATCAGGTGTCGCCCCACCTCGTGGATGTGGACAGGAAGACGGGCGCCATCTACGTAGCAGAGATCGGAGCCAAACAAGTGCAAAAATACGTCCCTTTGAGGAGCCCCTCCTCTTCCCTGGGCTCCTAGTTTTTCTTTGCCTGGAACATCAGCCTTTCTCCGTGGAAGCTCCAATTCTCATGTCCGATGCAAAAATACATTCCTCTATTTTTACCAGAGCTAGTATTAGAAAGGTTTATTTTTTATATGTTCCTATGAATCAGGTTTTGCTGCTCTTGAGAATTCATTTTACCTGTAAATGTATAGAAAACTATTGTAAAGCAAGAAATACAATTCTAGGAAACAATCGGATGTAAGGACGGCCTGAGGTTGTGACGTAGTTTCCCTGGGACTCCGGACAGACAGTGAACCTGGAGGATGTGTTATTGGATTCCACGGGGAGGACTATCAACCTCACAGCCTGCCCACTTCTTAGAAGGCGAACCCCTGAGAGATAGAGGCAGGTGTTCTCATGATTATTTTAAATACCAAATTTGAGATTCATAAATGAAAAGACCAGGGCTCCTCTGCCTTTTGATTGGCTTTTAATCCAACAGAGAGAAACAGTTGTCATTTTACTGTGAACTTGAGTCCTTTTTTCTTTCTTTTTCTAGTCCAACTTTGCTTTGGGCGTTGAGCTTTAAGATACGGAATATCACCTTTTAAATGAAATAAAATGGCATCTAAGCACTTTACTGAAAGGTGTTTTTATAAATAACTGTATTTTTAAAAATATATAGTAGAAAACTTCCATATGGGACCTCTCTAGGTTTCCTCATTTCTTTGTTTAACATCAATGCCATTCCTTCATGGCATTGTCTACCTCAAAGAAGTGTCAGGATCATTATTTATATGAAAGTGTGTGCCAAAAGCTCTCTCCCTTGTCTCCCTCTCAAGTCTGAGGATTGGCTGCCCAATTAAAACGGTTTTCTGGTTGGTGCTAGAATATTCCAGGTTCTGATGAAACATTTGAGATCATTCTTTACCTTTCATACCGTCAGCCTCCCTCCCACCTGCTTCCAGTTTCCAGTAAATTCAAGCTGATTTTCCCCACCATCACCCATTATTGATGGAGTCTTTTCCCAATCCTGGGTCCTCCCACTGCCTTTAGTGCTTGGATCATATTTTCTTTGAATTACTTGGGATTTACTGCATCTATAATTCCATATTTCAATCACGTAAAGTAGAATTGTACAATTGCTACCCGTCCATTTCCAAACATTGGGCCATATCTTAATGTGACTCAAAAAGCCAACCTGACAATAGGCAATCCTGTCCTGCATCCTGAGGCCAATCACATCAGTATTGTGCCAGTGATCCAGCTGCATGAGGGTGAATATCACCTTTAGGTTGACTGAGGTCCTTGCCTCGGTACAGTGGGCATGTATGTCATCATCTTCCTCCTTCATGCAATGCTGGGGAGATGATACCTTGGCATACTTAGCTGCAGGGACCCCAGACGTATTTTATTAACAAAGGTTGCTTGAAATGTGCTACTTACCTGACAGCAGCTTATCTGGTTTGCCTTGATTTTGCTATTCCTTTAGGCAAACATAACCCCACAAACACTAGGCAGTTGAGTTTATCCAGGAAGTTTATGTATCCAAGGAGAGTGCTGTGAGGTGTTCTGGTTGTCAGCCAGGTTTGACAAGTGCCAATGTCTCTTTGACAGAAAGTAGGCTAGGTAAACTGATTTTGCCATCGCTGAAATGTTTTATGTAACTGGTTAGCACCAAAGTTTCGATGAAAGTTGCTGAGATACTGTTTATGTTGCTGAAAGTGATCATTACGTAATGTAATCGCAATAATTTACTTTCTTAGGATTGACTGCGAATTTTTTAAAAATAAAAATATTTTATGGAAAGAAGCATTATTATCTGGCTTCCCATTTCTGTCCATATGCGCGTCCCCATCTCCCCCATTCCCACCCCC
>PVJH01043169.1:0-13798 GCA_004026705.1 Nesogale talazaci | reverse complement strand
TCTCTGAAGAAAGTAGAGTCTCTATCAGCACAGAAAGAAGTCTCCCAAATACTATTTCTTCGGGTCTTCCCAGTGTGTAAAGTACGGGAGAAGTTGGTGCGTGGAGAATAGTATGGATGCAAGGGTTTCTAGAAGGGGTGGGGGTGGGAGCAAACAATACATGCAAGGGGGTTAAGGAGCACTTGAACTGATTGTGATCACACAACTCATTTTAGAAGCAATTTAATCAGAGGGGGGTGGGGGAAGGACATGTTCTAAAGTCAACTTGGGGTAATGATGGTACAATTCTGGTAGGACTGAACTATTGAATCGTATGGCATGTGGATAAGATGCCAAAAAAACTCTCTGCGGCAACATGGTGAAGGCGCTTCGGGTTTCAGGGTCACATACGTGAGTGCCTGAGAAGGCTTCCTGGAGGGAAACTGTGCGTGCTTGGGAGGAAGCCACTACTGCGGAGTGCTTGTTCTGAGCTGCCCCACCGCACTACCCAGAAAAGGGCCTGTCAGATGGACTCCGGAAACGCGGAGCAAAACAGCATCAAACGGGTCTTCCTACAACATGACGTCCAACCTGTATAAGACGCCAATGCCCACGCTGATGCGAAGAAGTCAGAGCAGTCACTTGGAAGCTTTATCTCAGAGATGGCCCTCTGGCTTTTCAGAGTACCTTTTGGGGCCACCGCCGTGTAGGAACTATGGGGAACAGAGCAGACGGTGGGGCTCCTACAGGGTGGTGTCTATAAATACACCCCAATGAGAAGGTAAGCCCGGCATAAGACTAGAAGGCTCCCAAAGAGCAGCATCAACAGGCAAATAAACAGAAACAGACTTTGAAACCTTGGTGACAAGTGCTTAAACAAAAACTTAGCAACAAGGACTTCTAACAAGGGTGTGGCTAAATACCTCTATACAACGAAATTCCCTATCAACAAACAATACAAGGTGTCGTATTAATAGGATACTGGGCAGGAGAAAATGACATCACATGTCAAAAATGAAGGTACAAATGACATCTCTTAAAAACCAAGAGGCCTATGTAGTTCAATCGAGCCCTGGTGGCACAGTAGGTTAGCACTCAACTGCTAACCAAAGGTCAGCTGTTCAAACCCACCAGCTGCTCCGAGGGAGAGAGATGGGACAGCGGGCTTCTGTAAAGACACCCTACAGGCAGTTCTACTGCGTCCTTTAAGCTCACGACGAGCTGGCACCGGCTGGATGGCAATGGAAGAGTTCTACAGGTGGTTGTGCAGAGCGGACAGAGGTGACAGCAGAAGGCACCCAGGAAGAGAGCACAGTGGGGGCAGAGGTAGGCGTCAGAGAGACGTCCTTCTCAAGGCACCCTAGGCCTTCACACGATGGCATCCGAGGCTGCGCCCTGTTACTCCCCGCGTGGTCTAGTAAACTGCAGGAAATCCACAAAGGACCTCACATGACCATGGCCCAGTCAGACTGAAGACGCCCTCCCCACAGCTGCCATTTCTAAAGGTGCGTGCCCACGCCTCCCGGCCCCCCAAGGGTCTCTGGGCCCTGCTCCAGCAGAGGGGTCGCGGGCTGCCTACCTGTTTCCTTCGAGCCAGCTCCTCCTCCTCCCGCCTCTTCCTCTCAAGCTCCTCCTGCTGCCTCCGGAGGTCTTCTTGCCTCTTGCGCTCCTCTTCCTCCCGCTTCGCCCTCAGCTCGGCCTCTCTCCTCTCCTGTTCCAGCTGGGAACACACCAGAGTCCTCTGAGCTGCCTGGAGTCCGGCCCCGGCCGTAGACATCACTCAGCAGTACTGGCCACAAGGCTGGGCGAGCACCCTCCCTTCCTGTGCTCGCAGTGTCATGCCCTCGAAATGGAAGACACTTCATCCCCGTTGTGCACCTCCCTCCACACTCCACACAGCCACTAACCGCACCACACTGGACAGGCCAGCGGAGAGCCCGGCCAAGCGGTGACCCGTGTCAGCACTCGCACAGTGGGCTGGGGGGTCTTGTCCCGTCTGTCTCTCCACACAGGCTAGCCAGCGGTGGAGTCAGCAGTATGGGGAAGTTGCTGGTGTGAGCGGCTACAAGAGCTCTTCCAAGCGAGGAGACCAACCACTAATGGCTCCTGTCTTACACGTGCTCCTTAAACACCTGTGGCCCCAGCACTCGGATTCCAGGTCTGCTGCACACCTCCCTTTCCTCGCCCATACCCCAGCCCCTTCCCCATTTCCCAAGTCCCTCTTGCAGCTTCCTGCAGCTGTGCTACCTTTTCCCGCCCAAAACCATCACCCCCAAGCTTACTTTCACCACCACCCTTCAACCTGGAAGTACAATCTAACTGCGGCCCAGCCCAGATGGCTCAGCTGCTCACAGCTGGTTGGTCTTGCCGCCCCGACACGCTCTCCTCTCCCTTCCCTGATCTGCGAGCGTGCCCCCGGCCAGACAGGGACAACGTGTCCACAAGCGCTGCTGGGCCTCTGTGGGTGCCTTTCTGCACAGCCACGTCCAAGCCCTGCAAGTGGGCCGAGCCCCAGCCCCTCCCAGGTGAGAGGGAGTTCACAAAGGGTGCACTGGAAGTGGACCGTCAGGTCTGTGGGCTTCCTGTTCACCCTGTCACTGCCAGGTCCTTCCCTCCCTATCTAGAGCAGACCCACAGCCCCATGAAGGGCCCATCTTTCATCAGGAATGTGTTTGGCACACAGGACACTGGGGACGGGAAGGCCCTCGGGCATATCTGGACTTGGGCCTCATTTAAGACACTCGCTCTAAGAAGAGAGTGCCCATCTCAGGTGACAGAGGTGCACTAAGTGTAAAGAGGACCCAGACGTTCTTTAGGGTCTGAGAAACCAGACCATGACAATAGGTGATGGGAGGTGGTAGGCAGCTCTCTACAATCCCCAGCTCTTCCAGAAAATGCGACAGGCACAGGGTTTAAAGTCAGCGTTGTGCTCTTCAGTGACAGTCGGGGCTGCGACAAACACGGCTGCCACAAAACCCAGACCACAGACTGGGTCTGACGGCAGTGCATGGACAGTTCTGCACCAGTGTCCTGCAGGTCACAGGTCCAATGGAACTTCACACGGGCCACCAGGCCATGGTCATCCAGGTCAGCCACACGACCACTCACCAAGTTTGAATTCTCTGATGAGGGAGGCCCGAGGGTCTTTTCAGGGGAGCGGGGAATGAGAGTTCAGAGGCAGCGAGGGAACTGGTGGCCAGCAGGGGACCCCACCCAGTGGTTCGAGAGGAAGGCCCGCATCATGCACGCCACAGACCTTTGCAGCCTTGGCCTTCTCCAGCTGCTGAAGCTGCTCCAGGGCAGGTCCCGGGGCTGTGGTGTCCAGGGGAAGATCCCACACACTGCTGCCCTCCCAACCTGTAAGAAGGGAGCAGGAACCTGTCAGGGCCACCTCCTTGTCCTAGAAAGGACACCCTCAAACCCTCAGGCCAGACTGCCAGAGGGCTCTGCGTGGTCGCCATCCCGCCCCGCATGCAGAGAGGCAGCAGCAGCAGCAGTTACTTAGCAACAAAAAAGTGGTCCTCCCTGAGCCCTAGGAGGTGCCTGTCTATCACCTCATTTTCACAGAGGAAGAAACCAAGGGTCAAAGGCAGTTTTGAAACTTTCCCAGGCATCCACACAAGTCTGTGGCTAGGTTTCCAATCCAAGTGTTCTCAGCTGCAAAGCCCGGGGTGTCCTTGGGACCCTAGGGCACACTGCGAGGAGAGCGTGGGGGCTAAGGAGTCTGGGCAGATATCACCGGTGGCTCTTGTCCTGCAGCAGAAAATTGATTCTGAGCCTGTGTACACACTCCACACCCCCTCAGCAGTCCCTAGCTCCCAATGCCTACACCTGTCAATTTATGGACTGATAAAGAATTCCTATCTGTATAAAACCCATGGAGTATCTTTTGTGTGTGTGTGTGTGTGTGTGTGTGTGGCATCACGGCCCTGGTGGGAGTAGGAAGCCCAGCCTTGCTCCTGGAGAGTTGCTGTTGGATTTGAACCACCAGCCCTGTGGGCTGCGGTCCCGCACATAACCACTTCGTCACCAGGGTTCAGCCCGCCCCCCACGGAATATCTATAAAAGGCCTTGATCCCATACAAATCCAAAGTCAGAAATGTACACTAAGCCCTTGGAAACAATTTCAAGAATAACAAGCCATAATACAGGCTACCGAGAGAAAGAGCCGAAACCAGGGTCCCATAATTCCAGGGCAGTTTTTGCTGAGAGAACCATCACCTGAAAGGGCAGTCTCAAAACAGGCATCACAAAAACCAACCAAAAAAACCGGCATCAAGGGTCACGGCTCCTGAGGTTTTACAATTCCAACCTGAGCCTCTGAACAGGACTATCTAACTATCCAGTCTGGGACCCCAGGCCTTCAGTTTAGAAGCCCGGTGCCCAGGCCCAGACTAACAAAACCTCCATCTTGAAACTTTCTAACTTGATGCAGAATGACCAGAGGATAAGACGGGGGCTCGTTCCAGGCAGGGGTGACTCAGGACTGCGAGTCTGGGAAACACCCCCTCCCCGCCACCCCGCCACCCCCCCACCCCCCACACCCATAGGAGCTGCTCAGTGACGTCTAGCAAATCCTGCACAACAGTGCCTTCAACCCTTTACGGGGGGGTCTACTTAAAAAAAAAAAAAGGAATTTCCATTGACACTCAATACAAAACACCCCCCAAACTGTTAAAAAAAACAACAACAACATAAACACAAACTACGATCCAAATCTAAAACCTGACAGTGGTAAGAAAGGCTGGTCTGTGTCCTTACCTGTCGACTGGGAGGCTGGCGGCTGAAGTTCCCATATGGAGCCTGTGTCTGGCACTGACACCGGCCGAGTGACTGGGGGGAGGATGCTCTGGTCAGACAGCCTGCCAAAGGGGAGGGACAGAGCAGACAGGTCTTGGTGTTTATAAAATGAACCATGGTAAACAGAACTTTTCTATTATTATTTCTAGCTTTTCCAGGAGAGGTGGCCAGAAAACTCTTTCCTTGCTTTAATTAATGCCCAACACTGCCCAAGATCAGAGACACGGGTGGGCTCCACAGGCCCCTTGATCCCATAGACTAGGAGATCTTGACATCTGAAAAATGGGTATACCTACCATCCGAACATTTCCTGACCATCATGAAGACACCCGACATCTGCACTTTGGCTCGGTCTCTCTTAGTCAGAGGCCCCCGACCTAGTCTGCCTGCCTCACAGGGTGGGGGAACACCCCAGATCAAAATGTGCCTGCTTTTGACTGAATTGCAGGAAGAGGTTTTTGAGAGCTGGGACTGATACTTTTCGAGTACGCACACAACACTAACTCAACTACACAATGATCTTAAAAACAAAAAACCTTTAAGGCAGCTAGCCTAATTTCCTATTCCTCACAAAACACCCTGAAGAAGTTAATAACCTGTGTGCTAGTCTATCTTGAGACCACAGAGGTGAAAGTGAGATTGTGATCCTAGACAAAGGCTTTCGTTGTTCCTGGAAGACCGCACTGCTTCTCAGTGTCCTCATTATTGTCAAATTAGGATCCCAAAGTGATCCTCCTCCAGGAGCGACAGATTAAACAATGTGCTACCTTGAGCTCACCTACTGTCTTTCTTCTGCTTTGAGACACCGACCACTTAGAAGTGCATGCTGCAGGCGGCTACTCTGACACCAGACTCTCTTTTTCTCTCTCTCTCACAGAGCCTGCAGGTGACTGTGCGCTTGCACGGAGACACACCACAGGGCGACCACCCACCTCATCTTCAGAGCTTGGAACTGCTGGAGGAGGAGCGTCAACTGCTGCTGCTGCTGGGAGGACAGGGCTGCTTTCTGTTGCTGAGCCAGAACCTGTGCATACTGCTGTCTGCAACGAGCCAGAGACGGGGTCACCACGCTGAATGTGAGAGAGCACCAGACCAAGCCTCTGACCGGCACGCACGCCCACGCGCGCACTCACTGTATCAAGAACTGCTGGTACTGGAGGTGCTGCATCTGGTATAAGGCTGTGAGCTCCTGTTGTCTGCTTAGTCGTTCCTGGTCCAACTCTCCCTGGGAGGGAAGAGAGGCCACTCAGTCAACGGCAAAGGGCAGAAGCAGGAAAGTGCCCCTGGACACAAAGGGAATCTCAACAGCATCCACTCCCATCTCTCAGGAAGGCTTCTTTAAAACGAAACCATGACACTTCGTAGCATGAAACACCTGTGTCTTCAGAGATTCTGCAAGGTGGCAAAGAGCCCTCCCTCCCTCCCTAAGGTGACCTCCCACCTTGCCCTTGAGCTCTGCTTCTTAAGCTGCACCTGGAAGGTCTTCAAATTCTCCCATCTTACTTAAACAGGGGTTACAAATGTGGAGATAAGAGAAGTCCGAGAGAAGGGGGCCCATATGAGAAGAGTAAAATTAAGAGCTAAGGAAATTATTGCAGTTGACATATTTAAGGGAGCCAGGACACCTACACTTTAAAGAAGCTGATCCATTTTAAACTACACAGAATGAGCTTTAAAAATCCCTTCTCTACACAAAAACAAGGTGGTCTCCATTGATCCAAGTACATAAAGATTAGAAAGGAAGTTTAGTAAAATCCTACTTTAATACTGCATCTCAAATAGGGATGTCCAGATCGAATTTTTCAAGTTAAATGAGAAAATAAATGAAACGTGAAGTGTAGAGTACAAAGAGACACAGTCTGAAGATGACACACACTAAAGTCAAGCAAATCATTAGTGAATCGTTTAGATCATCACTGCACAGATCAGAGTCTGGACCGACTGCCTGGGGTCGCCTGAAATTCAGGGCCTTTCTTTTCCTCACTAGCTAACCCACTCTGGTGGGGAAGGCTGCCTAGCTTGGCCTGGTTCTTAGAAAGGTGGTTTGGCTGTCAGGAGAGACACAGCTTTTCTGTGGAAGCAGGGGCTGAACCCCAAGCACCGGATATTAGGGAATGGAGCAGGCTCACATCTGTGGAGTGAGCCACATACGCAGACAGGCCAAATACCCCATCCAACCCCAGACAAGGGTGGTGATGCTGACTCTGAGTGTGAGTGCTACTCGAACACCTTGACACAACACAGTGTCCCTTCCACAGAGACTTACAGCGGCCCAGACGGTACCTCAAGCCGGCCTCTCTTCTACTCTTCCAACGCTCGGGCTCCACCACTGTGGACTGGGGAACCAATGGCAAGGTCAAGGCCACCATTGCAAAAAAAAAAAAAAAAGGAGCAGCACAGAAAACAACGGGGCACACGGCACACAATGTTTTGCAACCCTTGTTTGCTGCAAGCATAGTTAGGAGAGGAAGGGTAAACACACACATTTTCACATGGATCATGGTCAAGAACAGCTACAACTGGGAGCTGCTGTCCTCAGCTGCAGACTCCTGGGTTTACAGTGGCTGTGTCTCACTTATCGTCAGCTCCAGAGCACCGAGCAGGACCAGGCCTGAGGACCACATGCCGAGGGGCCCTCCAGGAGAAATCCAGCACGCTCTGGCTGGCCGCCACACCCCCCAGAGCCCTGTGCGGTGTTCAAGACAGCTGCTAGGGGAGCAAGGGCTGTGCCTGCCTAAAGGGCTACAGTGCCAGCACACTGGCACTCTGTGCCATGTCTCATTAATACCAGGAGCTAATATTCAAAAGAGAAAGAAAAGCCTTAAAGTAGTACAAACGGAATCTTGCACTGACAGCATTTTCTTTACAGTTAATCTCAAATTCAGGAACTTTGTAACGGCAGCAAGCAAGAGGACAGAAGACGGAGGAGTTGTGAGAATCTTCAGAAACAAGAGGAGCTCAGGGGGAGGGAGGGAGGAAAAAAAGGGAAGCTGATACCAAGGGTTTAAGTAGCAAGAAAATGTTTTCAAAATGATGTAAAATGTGCTTGACACATGGATATAAATGTGGATTGTGGTGAGAGGCGTGAGAGCCCCCAATAAATGATAAAAAGAAAAGAGGGGAGAGGAGAGCTCGGGTGGGAGCTGAGAAAGGAAAGATGCCAGGCTGGGCGGACTCTACCAGGTCAAAGGGAGACGCTGCCCTCTGCATCTGTGGCGGTGGGGGTGAGTGCGCAGCAGAGAAACAGGCACAGAACTGGAAGAAGGGAAGATTCTCAAAGTTATCTGCACGTGCACTGTGAAGACCTACCTCTGCCCACTTATTATTTAAAAGACCGAGAAGGTGCTCTTCTACTGCGCTTTGTTTCCCACACATGATCTCTTTAGGAGAGTCGGGCTTCTTAGAGGCAGAGTCTCAGGGGGAAACTGCGCCCACATCGAGGAGCGTCCCGAGTCTTGCTGGGGAGGCGTGCGAGGCACTCCTGAACCTTCTGGTACACCCCACCCCACCAACCAACTGTGACAGGATGTGAGGAGTCTGGGGACTGTGTGTTTAAGATGGTGGAGTAATTTGGAACTGCATCTCTAGAGGAGCGGCACAGCTGAGGGACACGCTCCATATCACTGACTTGTACCTGTGGACATCGTTGAACTGCTTCTCCAGGGTTGTGAGTGTGGTTTTACCAAAAATGAAGATGAAAAAAGAAAAAGGAAGCAGACGAGCACAAATGACTGACTTTGGACAGATCACTGAAGTGACACCTACGGGCTCCAAATCAGCTCCCTAATTTCTTAGTGATTTCCACCACATGTGACATCAGGATGCGTTTTCACAGAGAAGTTAAGTACCAGTGTATATACACAGTGAGCTCATGTACTTACCATGTGGGGCGGGGGGGCAGGGCCGGGCGAGAAAGGCACTCTTCCCCACATCTTCATGATGTCCCCAAGAGGCTGGAAGCTCTCATCACACGCTCGCTTCACCAATAAAGACATGGTGAAATAGCCCGCCTGGAACCACTCCGCCATCTCCTGATTATTGAAGGGACCTGTGAGACCACCAATGAAGCAGAAGAGCACTTAGCATGCTTGTGGCCACAGAGCTGAACAGAATCTCTCAGACCCTCATCCAAAGGTGTCGTTTACCTTTTCAGGTGGCAACCCCACTGAACACTTTGCATGGTTCCTTCCTCTCACTCCTTTCTAAAGGTGGTGTAACAGACACCACGTTGAAATGAAGCTGTGATGTATTGATCCTGACTTCTCAGCACATCCCCATGCAGTGAGAGAGGGGCCAGATATCCCCCTTCCCCCCGCAACGTGTCCACACGACAAGGCAGAGCTGAAGACACACTGACAGATTTGAGAATGAACCATCCACCAGTATAGCTGGAGACTTCGACAGCCTTCTAACCCTCTCTCCATCGCTGAAACAGCCAGCCAGATCATCAAGGAGAAAGACCTCAACAAGACCGTGGCCCTGGAGAGCCATCCAACATGTACAGGACACTCAGAGACAGTAAAAGAACATGTCAAGTGTGTGCTAAAACTGGCCAGACTGTGTGATCACAAGGGGTCGTGGCGGGGTGGGGGAGAACAGGTATCAAGCATCAGAGAACAAGAAATGACATTACCACGGATGAGGGGGTGTGCAGGGCAGGGACCCAAGGCCCATTTGTGGGCAATTTGGACATTCCCTTAGAGAACAGCCTCAGGGAGGAGAAGAGCCAGTCAGGGTACAGTGAAGTAATAATGAAATATACACCCTTTCCTCTAGTTCTTAAAGGTTTCCTCTCCCCAACTATCCTGATCCCAATTCTACCTTACAAATCCAACTCGACTGGAAGAGGTACTCTGGTACAGATGAACCCCTCAGGACCAGTAGTGAGCACGGAGACACCCGAAGGGTGGCGGGGGGAAGGTAAGGTAGAGAGGGGGAGCCAATTGCAAGGATCTATCTGGAGGACAGAGGGCAGCGGAGTGGGCGAGGGGAGACGTCGGGCATTGTAAGATACGACAAAATAATAATTTATAAAATATCAAGGGTTAGTGAGGGAGGGGGAGGAGGGAGTGGGGAGAGAGGAGAAAAGATAAAAAGCTGATGAAGGGGCTCAAGTGAAAAAGCAGAGAATGAAGATGGCAGCAGGCATGCAAAGGTGCTTGGCACAATATTTGCATGTAAGGATTGTGATTAGCGATGTACAAGCCCCCAATAAAATGCTTATAAAACAAAAAAACCTGGTCATACTCTGGACCATAGAAGAAACCTGAAAAGAATTCTAAAAAATGAAATCATGAAGACTGTGTTCTTCAACCATCAGGGAATCAACTAGACATTAATTACAAAGACAACAGGAACATCTCAAAAGGCTTTGAAACCGAACCATACCCTCCTAAAATCCTGGTTAAAAGAGGAAAATTAAAGGGGAAAAAAGGTTAAGATACACACAGAGGGCTTCAAAAGTTAATGAAAAATTCGATTGTCTTTTAACAAAAAATTTCTTCACAAAAACCTTTGTTGACACTGAACTAGACAAAAATGAAAATATGATAAACAGTGTGGGATACAGATAAAAAGAGAAAATTGTATACTGCTAAATGCTTACATTAAAAGAGACCCCGGGGAGAAAGGGGGAACAGATCACATGGATCTACGTGTAACAACCTCCCTGGGGGATGGACAATAGAAAAGTGGATGAAGGGAGACAATGGCCAGTGTAAGACATGAAAAAATAATAACAATTACAAATTACCAGGGGTGAGGGTGGGAGGGAGAGGGGAAGAGGGAGAGAGGGAGGAAGGAAGGGGAAACATGATGAGCTGATACCAAGGGCTCAAGTAGAAAGAAAAGAAAATGTTTTGAAAATGATGGCAACAAATGTTCAAATATGCTTGGCACAATGGATGCACACAGGTCTTGAGATGAAGAGCTGTATGAGCCCCCAATAAAATTTTAAAAAAAAAGAGCCCCCCCAAATAAAAAAGCCCAACAGTATAAGTCTCAAGTTCGTAATCCAAGTTCTAACCCTCAAGAAACTAGACAAGGAATAACAAAATATATACCAAGCAAGCAAAAGGGGGAAATATACAGAGCAGAAACCCATGACCTTAAAGATATAGAGGAAAATCAATGAAACAAAGCACTGATTATTAGAAAAATCAGTAGCATTTACAAACTTCCAGCAAGATTGACAAAGGAAACAAAAAAGAAGGCACAAATCAGCAACGTTAAGAATGACCCTGGATCTCACTATGGACAACTCACAGGTAAACGGACAGCCAGGCTGGGGGCAGTTGTAGCCCTGTCCTGACATTCCTCTCCGGAGCCATCACATCCTGCTTTGCTTCATATGCTATTTTCATCAACAGCCCATCACCCAGCTCCCAAAACTCACTCTCTCTCTCTCTCTCTCTCTCTCTCTCTCTCTCTCTCTCTCTCTCTCTCACACACACACACACACACACACACACACACACACACGAAGATGGTTAAGTTTGGAAGGAAACCGATTCCGTCTCCTCATACCTACTTAGAACAGTATCCTCTAGAATATCTGGTGGCAAATGCAGATTGTACGGAGTAGGAAGAAACAGCTTACCCTGGATTTCTCCCTGGGGGTCTTTATAATACCACTTCTGCATTGCTTCATGCATTAACGGAATGGAGACGCCTTTTGCTCTGTGTTCCTGTAGTTTTGATGCCAGCCTCTCATCATCCAGTGCACTGTCTTGAAGATAAGCCACCATCTTCTCAGCTTGCTAAGAGCAAAAACACACACACACACACACACACACACACACACAGACACGGGGGGAAAATAGATTGATGAAACAATCCTAAATGAATACTTGTGCAATCACAGTGTCCACTGTGTTTCTGGAAACTGTTGATCTGTGAAAGGCCTCACACAAGGAGCGAAGCAAGCAACAGTCTAGCTCCCCCGGCAATGCCATGACAAAGATATTCTACTGAGGGTGAAAGAGGGGTCAAGCCTTATGCAAGTCTCAAAATGATTAAGTAAAAGACAAACTGGCTAGGGTCAAAGCCCGAGCTTCTAACCAACACATTAAGAAGAGTGCTCTTTAAACCAGGAAGTCAATGGTCAATTTTGAACTGGACAAATTTAACCCTCTAAAAGCCTCCGATGCTAACAGCACAAAAAGCCCAACCAAACTAGCTGCAAATGAAGTTCTGTCCATGCTTGTGTAAGACACTCTCCACCCCTCTCCAGCATTCCTCACCACTAACCCGCCTGCCCTGAAGGAAAGTGAGCGCTCCCCTCCTCCATGTCTCACTGAACAGTGGGGTACACACAATCTCAGCGAGATCTAGAGATGTGAGGAACACGCTAACATCCCGAGCAGCTAGTGGACTATTCCCCAGTCCCACTTGAGGCAAAAACCACAGAAGATGCGGTGTCCGTAGCAGCTGCTCGCATTCACCATTTCTGGCATTCCATTGACTTCCAAAGGGAAAAGCAAACAGCTGAGGGCAACCTCAGAGGAGCAAAAATAACCACACAATGACTGCTACATAGCAGAAACTTATAAGCATGAAATGATCTGAAAGACAACTACTCAAATAAATACTACACAAACTTTTCCAGAGCTTAAATGTACAAAGCACAGAAGTTTGGTGTCTGGAATCAACTTACTAGCTTTCTGAGTTTTAAGTCTAATATAATTAGACATATCTAATTTTTATGTTGAGACCTGCTGTTTACCTGCTCCAGATGTTTGAGACCCTCTTCGTCGTCGGGCTCCGTGGAAACACTGCCCATACCAGGAGCGCTGACGCCTGGCGTTTCCACTGGCCGCAGGGGAGGGCTAGGATTGGAGGCAGGAAGCGAAAGTATGAGGAGAGAAGAGGCTGCCTCTGCAGGAGTCTGTGACAGGGGCTGCTGGACTTCAGGAACCATTTCTAGAGGGAGAGACGGAGACAGATGAACGTCCTGGGAAGAATGGGCAATGACGAGACCTTCTCAGGAAGTGCACCCCTCTCCCTCCGTCTCCGGCAGGCGTCGGGATCGCTGGGCCTGTATTGGGAACAGAGGCTAGACCAGAGGACGACTGCATTTCACCACCGGTGGGAGATGGTAACTAGAGGACCTACAGGGGGGGTGAGGAGGGGGTTTTCACATGTCTGTGTCTTGGATTCAAGCAGAATCAGACTCAGCGCTTGGGCACACAGAGAGTAAAAAACAATAGGAAATCAAACCCATGGAGTGGATTCCAATTTGGGCCAGCACCATATAGTTTCCGAGGCTGGAAACCTCAGCGGAGTAGTAGGCAGCCCTTGGAGCTGCTGGTGGGCTTGAAAGGTAAGAAAACGCCCTCCAATCTTCAGAACAATCTCCCTTGTACGGCACCTGTCTCTCAAGTCCTCGCCCATCGCCTTCACTATGTGGTGTGTGAAGCGCCGTCCTGGGCAGGGGGCGCTGCTCCCAGAGTCCGAGGGTCGGGTCCTAGTCCCGACTGCTCGCTGTGCAGGCTTTGGGGGAGCAGCGGCATGGCAGTAATTAGACCGCCCGAGTTTGTTCCACTAGTGAGAGCTTCTCTGAATTCCTGCACCTCACTCTCTCCCTTCTTTGCCCAACTTGTTAAAAAAAAAGGACACTCAATATAATATGTGCCTTCTCGATCCATCCACACCTGCCATAATCTGACACCAATAAGCCTCCCAATAAGGCTTCTCTCTTCAAGAGAAGCAGTGGCCTTGCTTGGTCCTCACTGCCCCGCCTCCTGGAGACATCTAACAGTCTCCCTCCTATTTCCCTTGCACTCAATCCTCCTGCTTCTACTTCTCCTCGGAAGCCTCTGCTCTGGCTCCTCCCCCATCACCTACTTTCTCTGACGGGATGCACTCCTGCTCACCCTGGCCCTACATCCCGCCGATGTAGCCACCGGTCCACATTCCAGACGCCAGGGTCCTCGTTCCCAACTGCTTCCCGGGGCTAACTCTTCCCCTCTCCCACAAGCTCCTCAGAATCCAGGCTCACACTGAGCACTGGCCACCCCCC
>PVJH01043168.1:0-13794 GCA_004026705.1 Nesogale talazaci | reverse complement strand
CTACTGCCTCAATGTGTCTTTGGCCGATGCCAACAGCCTGGCCATGGTCAGCACCCAGCTTGTCATGCCTGGTAGGTCCACGGAAGAGCCAGGAGGAAGACGGGGAGGGGACAGAAGTCAGTCGCCAGGGAGCTGAGGCTCACTGAGGTCATGCCTGGGATTCTGCTCCCAGGTCAAGAAGCAGGCCCTGGGCAGGCTCCCCTGTTCGTGGGCATCTTGCTGGTGTTGATGGCTGTGGTGCTTGGATCTCTGGTATACAGGTGAGGCCCTACCACCCATCTCGAAACCCAAATTCGCCAAATCACAGTAATTCTGGAGGGTAGAACAGAACCCCTCCAGTAGGGCTTTGAGTCTGTACCTCTTTAGAGGAGCCTCCTCTTTCTCCAGCAGAGTGGCTAGTGGGTTTGAACTGCTGACCTTGCAGTCAGCAGCCCACCGCCTACCGAACCCACTGGGCCGCCAGCACGCCTGTCCACCCATCCCAGACCGCCTACTTTCCTTAGTATCACATTCTGCCTCATTCCTCCTCAATGCCCGTTCCTACCACTCCTGTCGAGGGAGCAGGAAGGAGCCCAGGTTTGCCATGTACACAGCCCCGAGTGCAGTCCTGCCTGTGGGACCTCGGACAAGGAAGCGGAACCCGTTTGCGTGTTTCCAGTTCTGAAAAAATCAGAACACTAGAGCCTGCTGTGCCCAGCTGTGGGAAGGATGGGACGGTGTGGGGGAAACACCCGCCTCCGAAGCCAGGGCACAACGAATGACGAGGCATGACGAGGAAAGGGAGGGTGGTCGGAGGTTTTTCCAACTGCAAGGACGGATCCACAGGCCTGGGTTGGCTGCGGTCCTCAAAGTAAGGGGGGTGGGGGCAGGGGAGGACATACAGAGGTCACTACAGAAATGAGAGGGATGAGAAGAGGAGGGAGTGGAGGTCAAGACTACTAGGCCTGGGATAAGGATGCGTCTCCTTCTTGGATGAAGCGCGGACTGGCTGCCCTTGGCCACTGTTAACCAGTTTTTGCTTTTTCTCTCCTGATGTCAGGCGAAGACTTAGGAAACGGGCCTCCGTTCTCCCTCCGCCTCAGCCACCACATGGTGCCATCCCCTGGTTGCGGCTGCCCCGGGTCTTCCGCTCTTGCCCTGCAGGTGAGAGCAGCCCCCTTCTCAGTGGGCAGCAGGTCTGAGCACGCTCTTCTGAGGCCAGGACCGGCCCGACCTTGGCAGCCACTCCTGTCTTTCCTGCAGTCTCCCCTCGGAGACGATGACCTGAATTAAATACTCAGAATGAATGCTCCCCTCGGAGACTATTATTACTGGAATGAAACACTGGTGGTTTTTCTTGTTTCTCAGGAGAACCTGTCATTTAAGAAGAGGGTATGAGGGAAGGAGGTCGAGCGTTTACTTTCTCAACAGATAGCCCAATGGGAAAACAAAAAGTCACTTTATTCAGATGAGGCACTTTCAATATATGTTCGTGGTGTGTGAGTGTGTGTGTTGCACACGCGCGCACATGGTACCCACGTGTGCATGGTGCGTAGTCGAGTGATCCAGGGTAATAAATACTGTGAGGGTGACGGTACACCCCCCTGAGCTGGCAGGAGGGCATGGCAGCAATGTACAGAGCCTATGGGCTGGAGTCGGGGGACGGGCTGGGGCGGGGGGGGGGGTTCAACCCAAGAGGCCAAAGAAATGGGAAGAGCGAGGGGGCGGTCCCATGAGCATGGGCATCTGGTTCTTGTGGGTGATCTTGATCTGGAAGGAAAGACATTGACACGCTGTACCTCCCGGCTGGAGCAGCAGGGATTTGGGGGGTGGGGGGGGAGACTGCTGGGGTTTGAGGCCGGTTACTTGGGTTCTGGAGAGGCTCAGAAATCAGGGTTTAGGTGAACCTTGTACATCAGGATCCCTGATGGCACGGTGGGTCCTGTGTGGGGCTGCTAGCCCCCAGGTCAACAGTTGAAGCCCACTGTCTCCTGGGCAGGAGAAAGGTGGTTTCCTGCCGCTGTAAAGATTTACAGCCTTGGGGTGGGGGGGCAGCGGGGACTCATCTCACTTCTACAGGATGAGTCTGCCTCCACTCCCCAGCACTCGGCGTTTGTTTGGGGCATCAGGAAGCAGCAGAAGCCATTGGCTGGAAGTGCCTTAGGGTGGGAGCCGCGGGCTGGGTTTTTGGCAGGCAGAGGCCATACTCACTGTACAGGGGGACTGCATCCAGGGTTCGCCGTCAATCTGCATGGGGAGCGTTTTGGTGGTGCTGTGGGAGGACAGGGAGGGTTGGTGGAGAACTCCTTTCCAGCTCAAAAGCAAAACTCTGCTGCCCAGGTGGGCTTAGGGGCCCCTTGCGATCTCTCCGCCTGGTGCCTCGGCCATTTCTTTCACCTGTCTCCTCTCACCCTGCCCCTGCCCACCCACCGCCCTTGGCCCAGATAATGCCTCACCGGAAGGTGATCTCCGAGCATTTGGCCAGCCGATGGCCCGCGCTCTTGAGCTTGGTGTAGATCTGGCCCATCTCGATGGCCCCCTCCAGGCCCACCACTTCCAGCCGCTTGTCGCTCAGGTCTGCAGGGGGCACGGTAGGAAAGGAGGCCTTACAGAAGCAGCAGGGTGGCCCCCAAGGCAGGGTCCACTCCCACAGATCCGCTCAAGTCTCCAGGCGGCCCCGCCCCTCCTCACCTTGTACGCAGGTTTTCAGGATGTCCGGGTCGGTGATGACTTTAGCCATGGTCCCCAGGGCCTGGTTGATCTGGCTTTCCCCGGGGGGCCTCTTGGTATCCCCCCAGAGGTTGGAACCACCGTGCATGCTGGGGATATTCAGCACCGCGATGCCTTCCAGAGACAGGCTGCTCAGATCCAGCGGTTTCCCACAGATCTGACAGGAGGGGGAAACAGCCCCAGTTGGGGAGGGCCCGAGGGTCTGACTCCTCTGCAACCGCATGACAAACAGGGGAGGCGGGTTTGCAGTGGGTGAAGGGGAGGAGGGACCAGGATATCTTGAGGGCTCGGGGAATCCGGGATCGAAAGTGAGCCACAGTCTAAGAAGTAAAGATGGAAGAAGGTGGGAAAACCCCAGAGGGTCCCTGGGGCGGGGAAAGGTGCGAAGGATTGCAGGGCCCGTACCTCAACTGTCAAGGACTCCTCCAGCTTTTTGCAGGTTGAGAAGATGGATTCAGATGTGGCAAATTCGAAGTACCATAGTTTGTTCTTCATTCTGTCAGCCCCACCCCATGGCCCAGGAAGGAGGGGCCAGAGGACACAGAGTCGGCAGGAGTGGCTAGGTGCCCAGGAGGGGCCTCGACCTCCCAACAACCGTTGTGTGGGGAGCAAGAGGGGCAGTGGTTGAGGACAGAGGACTCACTGCCCGCCTCAGCGCTCTGAGTCCAACTTGGCCACAAAGTTGCTCCCGCGACTGGGTACGCCCACCCTCCCCTCTCCTTTCGCTTACCGGCTGTTGAACTTCTCAGGATATTTCTCTCGCATGATATGGAACCGGTGGGCAATGGAGGCATCCTGGGGCGGTCAGAGGACGTAGGATCAGAGGCCCGTCCTCCTCCCTCAGCCCAGGACCCCCGTGCAGCTTCCCAGTCTGGGAGCAGCATGACCTAAGTTCCTTTCTTAACAACTCACACTCTCCCGGCACCCTGGTTTCGCTGGGCCGTGGCTCACTGGCTCTGCCCACTCCCAGCGGCGGCCTGCGTCCTCCCTCCCACCCCCCAGGTCCCATTCCACTGACCACACCAATGGAGAAGTAGTTATTGATGATCTGGAAAGGGACAGGGTCACTCTTGTCTTCAGCGCGTTGGGGTGTCACTTGCACAGACCATCGATCCATATGCACCACTTTACTCATCTCTACGTCCTTAAGGATCTTCCCCAAATTCTGTCCTTCATAGCCTAGAGCCGGGGGTGAAGCCAGGTCAGCTCAGAGCACACCAGCTCCTTCTAGCACAGAACTTGACACGGGATAGCCCCAGAGACCCTCTGCTCTGCCTCCACAGAGCCTCCCGGTCCCTGCCAGGGAAAGAGAGGCCGCGTCCTCACGGCTCCCATGGACCCATCTTAAGGTTGCCCCACAGCGGACTCCTTTCTTCAAGCTGTCACAGAGGGTGACTGCGCCCACCGTGCATGATGCCAAAGCCTGCCGGGACGGTTGCACAGAATCACTGGGAAAATGCTGGAGAACTCTCTCTCTGACCCTTTCTCCTGACATCCCGCCAGCCAGAACAGAGTAGAAAACGACGGGATCTGCCCGGTGGGATTCTGTCACAGTCATGAGAACACTCAGAGTATCCAGAAGCAGATCCAAGTGTATATGGGAATTTAGTATAACATTTCAAGTAAGTGGGGGGAGTGAGAGAGGATTTAAGAAATGGTGTTTGGGGCTGAGCCCCGGTGGCGTAGTGGTTGTGCGCGGGATTGCGGCCCACTGGGACGGAGGTTCAATTCCAGCAGTGGGGCTGGGCCTCCTACTCCCACCAGCGGAGAGCAGGGATGCCCCTCCCCCCCAAAAAATATTAAAAAGTAATGTATGGTTAAATAGAGAACCCTGTAAAAAAATAAAAGGGGACTCACAAAAAATAAAAATAAAAGGTGGAGGCTGAGCCCCGATGGTGTAGTAGTTGTGCGCGGGACTGAGGCCCACTGGGCTGGCGGTTCAAATCCAGCAGCAGCTCTTCAGGAGCAAAGCTGGGCCTCCTGCTCCCACCAGAGGGCAGTGATGCCAAAAAATAAATAAATAAAAGGTGGAGACCTAGGAGGAAGGAGGATGATGATGGCAACAACTGTGCAAATGTGGCTTGCATACAATTGATGTATGCATTGATCATGATAGGAATTATATGAGCCCCCAATAAAATGATTTATATATATATATATATATATATATATATATATATATAAAAGGCTAATTTTCCAAGGGCTCGATAGAAAGTGTTTAGAAAATAATGATGGCAATGTATGTACAAATCTGCTTGATACGATTGATATATGGATTGTTACAAGAGCTGTAAGAGCCCCCAGTAAAATAAAATTTTAATTAAAAATAATAAAATAAAAGGGAAAAAATTAAAAAAGGGAAAAATGCAAACCCAGAGGAGAAAAAGACAGCAGCACATATAACAGACCACCTTCCCTAACATTAAAAAATAAATAAAAACAGGGCTGAGCCCCGGGGGCGTCGTGGTTGTGTGCGGGCCTGCGGCCCACTGGGACGGAGGTTCAGTTCCAACAGTGGGGCTGGGCCTCCTCCTCCCACCGCCGGAGAGCAGTGATGCCCAAATTAAAATAAATAAATAAAAACACAAGTTGTTATTTAAAACCTCAATAATAAAATGGCCAAATAATAAAAACAACCAACCATAGAAGAAATACAAATAAATGCTCAATAAACAACATATGAAAGATCTCATGAGTACTAAAAGTTAAAAGAAGTGTAAATTAAAACAGTTAACTTTTTGTTGCCTACCAGCTGGACAAAGCCCAAAGAAACTAAGACAATCAGGTATTTTCTCCTAAGGCCATGACTACGGTCGCGTTTTCATATGCTGTTAGTTGTGGAAGGCAGTTTTTTTTTTATTTTTATTTTTATTTTTATTTTTTGGCATCACTGCCTCTGGTGGTCGTAGGCGCTACCCAGTGCTGCTCCTGAGAGCCCCCGCTGGATTTGAACTGCCAAGCCCACAGGCCGCAGTCCCGCACTCAACCACTTACGCCACCAGGGCTCAGCGGCAGTTTTTATTAAAAGGTTATCAAGACATGTCATCCAATTCGGTTCTTCTACTTCGGGGATTTCCCCTGTGAAATCAGACACATGGGTGGATGGACCTGGGTGTGTAAGGAAGCTGGCTGAATTGCTCTTGATACTTGCAAAAACTCAGAAACCATCTTGCTGTCCACAGATCGGGCAGCGGATGCTGTGCAGAGGTTGAGCATGGGTGAGCATTGTCGACAAGCGGGGTCAGAGATAGCCCAGCTACCTTGTTCCAAGAAAAAACAAGTCTTACAACTATTTTTTAGTTAGTTTTTTTTTGGGGGGGGGGGAGGTGATCACTGCTCTCTGGTGGTGGGAGTAGGAGGCCCAGCCCCACTGCTGGAATTGAACCTCTGTCCCAGTGGGCCGCAGTCCCGCGCACAACCACTACACCACCGGGGCTCAGCCCTTTTAGTTTGTTTTTTTTAGGCATCACTGCTCTCTGGTGGTGGGAGTAGGAGGCCCAGCCCCACTGCTGGAATTGAACATCCGTCCCAGTGGGCCACAGTCCCGCGCACAACCACTACGCCACCGGGGCTCAGCCCTGGCTGGAGCCTTTTTACTGACTATGTTCACTTCCTTGGAGACACTCCATTGATAAGGGTGACTCCCCGTGAGACATCCCTGAGGAGAAACCACCTGGAGCTACCCTGATGGAGCCAGATTCCTGGACCTAGAGAAGCCATGTGGAGACCCTCAACTGACAAGACTGGCTCCCTGCGAGACATTGCAGCCGACAAGACACTAAGACCTGGAGCTGGACAAACCATATGGAAGCAACCAGATCTCTGAAGCTGGAGAAGCCACGGAGATACCCCTGCCAGATGCTCACAACGCCACTGGATCCAAAGACTTTCCACCCACTGGCTTATAGTCGTTCTGCATTTGGCTTCACTGCATGTGTTTCGGACATATGGTATCGGACATATGGGCTAATATCGGACTTATGACCTTGGCCTGGCCTGGGTTGGGGCGTTTACTAAATATACAGTTGCTCTTGTATATAAAACTCTTTCTTTTCTTTTTTTTTTTTTGGGGGGGGGCATCACTGCTCTCTGGTGGTGGGAGTAGGAGGACCAGCCCCACTGCTGGAATTGAACCTCCATCCCAGTGGGCCGCAGTCCCGCGCACAACCACTACGCCACAAGGGCTCAGTCCTAAAACTCTTTCTTATACACAGATGCGTGTTTATCATTTTGTTTCTCTAGTCTACCCAGAGTAACACACGTGCTTTAATCTCTTATGGCGGAAATGTAGGGCCATATTATCTGGATAAGGTTTTAAAGAGGAAAGTTAGTAGCAAAATAGTCACATACTTCGAAGCAGTAATTCCACTTCGAGGAATCTCTCCTAGAGGGGTCTGGGGAGATACATACTCCACAGCAGAGTTTGTAATAGTAACAAAAAAGGGTGCTTCTCAAATGTGCCTGTTTAGGGCTAGTTAAACAGACAATGGTTCATCCACACAAGGGCATGCACACTTCAATAAGGAAGAGTGAGACGAACTCAATGGGACTGACTATAGTGACACCCAAGAGGAACTGTTTTGTTTGATTGTTTGTGCATCACTGCCCTCTAGTGGGAGTAGGAGGCCTAGCCTGGCTCCTGGAGAGCTGCTGCTGGATTTGAACTGCCAACCCTGTGGGCCGCAGTCCCGCACTCCACCACTGCGCCACCGGGGCTCAGCCTGAGGAACTGTTTTAGAAAAAGGAGGGAGAACAACTTGTATGGCATGGCCTCATTGTGACTTAACTACCTACCGGTATGCATCTGGAGGGAGAACAAGCAGGAACAGGTTCCAAAGCATGAGGGTGTGGATGACAGAGAACTTTCATTTTCTTAAAATGTTATTTTTAACGGTAAGTACACATTAGTTTTGTAACTGGGGGTGGGAGGTAGTGCCTTCACAGCATAAGTCGCCCTCTCCTCACATGCCACCGGCGGCTTAACTCGCAGTTATTGGCCTTTCATGCGTACCACCCCACGGAAACCCGTCTGGCAGACATTGCCAACGGCTCCTGCCAAAGCCAACAGTATAGCGCCAGCTCTCAGTTTAACTCTTCAAATGCCTCCGTTGGTCTCTGGAATACCACTACCCTCTCCGTTACAGAAGAACGTCTTGGACGGAGAGAGACTGGGGTGTGTGTGTGTGTGTGTGTGTGTGTGTGTGTGTGGAGACCCTGTTCCTCACGTCTCTTCTCTGCTCTAGCTTTCAAAAGTTGTCCGGGTTCGAGCCCCGGTGGCGTAGAGCCCCGGTGGCGTAGTGGTTGTGCGCGGGACTGCGGCCCACTGGGACGCAGGTTTAATTCCAGCAGTGGGGCTGGGCCTCCTACTTCCACCACCGGAGAGCAAAAAAACAAAAGTTGTCCGGGTTCAGGGATTCCACACGTCTCTGGGGCTTGAAAGATAAAGCAGGGAGCCACGGGGCTTGTGACAAACTGAATAATACATATCCCATTTAGAAATAAGCACGCTCCCAAGACTAAGGGACTGCCGGCAAACTGTGCAAGGCTATCCAAATCGTCTCTATGGGCCAATGGGTTTAGAGTTTTGGCAGGATGAAGCTTAAAATGCCTTAGCAAAGCATTTCTCCAAAACCCCAAACCAAACTCGGGGCCACTGAGTCATTCTCCCAAGGAGAAGCTGGTTTCAAACTGCCGATGCTGCAGATTGCAGCCCAACACAGACCCGTTGCACCAGGGGCTCCTAGCACCATTTCATCTGGCCTCCGTGCCACTCAGCCTCCCTCCTCCCATTCCTGGCTTGAGCCCTATGCCCCAATCACAGGGAGTCATTCACAAATTCCCTAACGCGTCACCCTGGTGAAGGAGTGAGGTGCACATTGGGCCGTTAACCACGAAGTCAGTGGTTCAAAACCCTTGGCCTCTCTGAGGGAGAAAGAGGAAGCTCTCTCCTCCTGTAGGGATTCACAGATGCCCTGCGGCAGGTCTACTCTGTCCTGCAGGGTGGCTGTGAGGCAGAATTCCCCGGAAGGCGGAGAGTTTGGTTTGGTGAAAACCCGCCACGGGATGGTTTGGTGGGTCCTCCGCCCCTCTGCTTACACTGCTTCCTCCCCCTGGAACGCCTTCCCTGCGCGTCACCAGATCCCTGTCCTACAATCTGGAGGTTTCAGAGACGAACTCTGGACACAGTCTCAGCTCCAACACACCTCAACCTCTTTACCCACAAACACCAGCCTGCAAGCTTGTCACCTTTGAAGGGGAGGGGCAGAGACTTGAAACGACAGACCAATTAGGAGCCAGTTGCCAAAGATCCAGAAACAAAGAATGATGAACAAATAAATGACCGTCTACTTGGTGAATGGACAAACGAGTCAAGCTTAATAGCCCACTACCTCCATCACTCCTTTAACCTTCCTGATTTCTGCATGGCTTGCCCCTTTGTTGGGGATTGTGGCCTCCTCAGATATGCTGCAAAGCCAACCTCGAGAAGCCAAGAAAACCAAATTCACTACTATCTGGTTGATTCCAGTTCATAGAGACCCTGCCGGCCAGAGGTGAACTCCCCGCAGGGTGTCCGAGGCCCTCTCTTCTTTAGGGGGGCAGGCTGCCTGAACCTTCTCCCTCAGCGGGGTTGGTGGCCTACCCTTCCAGATCATTTGGTCAACAGTCCAGGGCTTAACCCTCTGGTCCACCAGGGCTCTTTAAGCCCCTTTGGTAATGGATGCTCTTTGCTGTGTTCATGTGGAAGCATGATCAGGGTAGGGGGCGTTTTAAATCCATCGCCTTTAGGATATCAAAGAGCACATTTAGTTAGGTGGAGTGGACACAACATCGGGGCATGCCAAGGAACAGACGCTGAAAAGAGATGAGGCTTCTCTTCTCTTTTTTTTTTTTTTGGGGGGGGGGGGGCATCACTGCCCTCTGGTGGTGGGAATAGGAGGCCCAGCCTTGTTCCTGGAGAGGTGGTGGGAGTAGGAGGCCCAGCCTTGCTCCTGGAGAGCTGCTGCTGGATTTGAACCTCCAACTCTGTTGGGGGCTGGTGGCCGCCCAGGCCAGGATCATGGACGTAGCCAAACTTAGCAGTTTCCTGATTGCATCAGCTGCCCTGAGACCCCAACAGATGGCGCCCAACGTGGGACACGATCGGGGGCACGTTGGCCATCTTGGGGTTCATGACGGCGTTGAAGAGCGCCTCCAGGTCGGTCTCGGAATCCCCCCGGACGTGATCTGGCGGTTGGGGGCTGATGGCCGCCCAGGCCAGGATCATGGACGTAGCCAAACTTAGCAGTTACCTGATTGCATCAGCCGCCCTGAGACCCCTTCTGAGACCCCAACACAACCCTGTGGGTCACAGTCCCGCACACAACCACTGCATCACCGGAGCTCAGCCCGAGGCATAGCAGAAGGAAGGTCCCGCAAGGGCAGAGTCCGGAACTCTTCTAACTTCGTCCCCAACCCAAACCAGACTCGCTGCCGCAGGGGAGAACCGCCCCTGTGAGTTTCCCAGACTGCCACTCTGTAGGAGTTGGAAGCCTTTCTCTCCCGGGGAGTGGCTGGTGGTTTCAAACTGCTGACCTTGTGAATAGAAGCCCAGCTCCTAAACCGCTGGGCCCATCAGCGCCTCCTACCTGGCCTCTTACACTGTGAGAAAATAAATTTCTGTTTTATCAAGTCACCCACTGGTGATAAAGTAGCCCAAGAGAACTAAGACATCTCTCATTTGCGATGATTCTTGAAGCCCAAAGAGCTGGTTGGCCGAAGCAGAAGATTTGTGTGATTGTAGAGGAGAAAGCACACACACACACACACATACACAAAGCTCCTTTGTAGGCTCAGACAACTTCACCCTCTGATCACAGAAGAACAACAGCCTGCCTCTTCCAGAGCGCTCTTCCTCTGGGCACACCACTTGGGGCCTCCCCAGCCATGCCCCCATTTTCCCCCCAACTCTCTTCCTGCACCAGATAACCCCAGGCTGCGCTGTACATCTTTCTCCATCGCCACTTACCTCCTCCCCACCGCAGGCAGCGAGCCAGATCATTCCCAGTGCCCAGGGGCAGCACAGCGACCGGAGGCACAACCGACAGGTTAGCTTTGTCTGGGGAGACAGGAGAAGATGGGTGGAGGGAGGGAGCTCTGGAAAGCCCCTGGCCCAGTCTGTCCCCCTAGAAGGGGGGGAGGGGTGCACCCTGCACTGACCGATGGTCTCTAGAATCCAGCCTACTGTGCCGTCTCCACCACACACCAGGATCCGGCAATCGGTGACTTCTTTGAAGAATTTGAGCCTGAGACAACAACATAAAAAGAGAGAGAGAGAGAGAGAGAGTGTGTGTGTGTGTGTGTGTAAGATCAACTGGAGGAATGAGGCTGCTCATCTCCTGACAGATGCCTCTGGACTCTTTGTCAAAAGACTTGGTGTCTATTAAGGGTAGAGACAGGGGTAATGGGGAAGTCATAGTGGGAATGGGGGAACTGGCGTTCTATCCTTTGAGAGCTCCTAGGGAGATAAGCATGCTGGCTCCAGGGGGCCTCTCCTCCCCACAGTGTTCCATCCTGCTTTCTCCCAACAAAGGTCCCTACACAGGGGGTCTGGGACCCTTCGCCAGCCTCCACTCACCCAGACTCCGGACCATCCTTTTGGAGGTTGATAACCTGCCGAGGGTTGAGCAGGTACTGAAACTTCCAAAGCACCCTGTTGTCGGAGAAACAGGGACACTCTTGGTGGGTGGGTCTTGAAGGGTGTGTCCCTCACTCTCCGGATCTGTCTCTTCAAGGTCTGCCCCCTCCACCCCACACCTTCCCTCC
Source organism: Nesogale talazaci (assembly GCA_004026705.1). Classification (NCBI taxonomy): domain Eukaryota; kingdom Metazoa; phylum Chordata; class Mammalia; order Afrosoricida; family Tenrecidae; genus Nesogale; species Nesogale talazaci. The sequence continues at coordinate 2,283 of PVJH01043168.1, read as the reverse complement.
CCTTCCATCTCCAAGGTCCCACGGTCACCTCTCCCCCTGTTTGCCGCCACTCTTGGGGTTGACGAAGACGAGAAGAGGGTGGGTGTTGGGAACAGGGTCGATCTGGATTGGGGGAAGACGATGTGGTCACGGGAAGGGGGATGTCATCAGAATCAGGCCTGAGCCCGGAGGAGAGAGAGGCAGGAGGCGGGCGGGCCACGGAAGCAAGCGCTTGTCTTTTCTCCCTCTGCCCCACCCTACCCCTGTGTCTCCCCCACCAGCGTGGGACTGGAGATCCAGGCAACATCCTCCTGGGAGGAGGCGGGGAGCTTTCCCACTTCATTTCCTCCCGGAGTGGGGGGAGGTGTTTCCCAATAAAAAACCACCAAGAAGCCCAAATGCCTCAGTCCAGTACCCGAAAGGCCTCAGAAGTGCCTGCAGCCAAGTCTTCTACGTTCTTCTGGTTTACTTTGTTCGTTTTACGTTCAGTTCCTGAAGCCTGTGGGGAAGGGAGCCATGAGATAGACAGAAGGGTGGGTGGTAAGGAAATCCCTAAGCACATGAGGGTCTGATGCGGCCCCGACAAATCGCAGGCGCTCAGCTCTAACTGGAGGAGCCCCAGTGACGCAGTAGGTTACAAGGGGACCACTGCTCCCCCCAACCCCCCAAGCTGCTCCTCGGGAGAAAGAGCAGACCCTTCTGCTTCGGTCAAGAGCCATCTCCTGGAACCCATCACAAAGCGCGACATAAAACTTCCTCCCAAGGGGACCGACAATAGAAAAGTGGGGGAAGGGAGATGTCGAACAGTGTAAGACATGACAAAATAATAGTGATTTATAAACGATCAAAGGTTCATAGGGAGGAAAGGTGGGGGAGGGAGGGGGGAAATGAGGAGCTGATACCAAGAGCTCAAGTAGAAAGAAGGTGTTCTGGAAATGATGATGGCAACATCTATACAAGTGTGTTTGACACAATGAATGGATCTATGGATTGTGATAAGAGCTGTACAAGTCCCCAATAAAATAATTTGGGGAGGGGGGCATCACTGCCCTCTGGTGGGAGTGGGAGGCCCAGCCTCGCTCCTGGAGAGCTGCTGCTGGATTTGAACCGCCAAGCCAGTGGGCCGCAGTCCTGCACTCAACCACTACCCCACCGGGGCTCAGCCCCCAATAAAATAATTTTTTAAAAATTGTCTCCTAATGTGAATGAGGAGGTTTGGAGCGGAGACCCAGAGCCCATCTGTGGACAATTGGACATTCCCCCCACCCCCCCTAAGAAGGGTTACAAGGAAGGGATGATTCAACCAGTCTGCAGTTTAGCCCTGAGGAAACACACATCATTCCTCTAATTCCTGAATACTTCCTCCTCCCCACCCCACCCTTCCCCCACTACCATGACCCTCTTCTACCTTACAAATCCAGCTAGACTGGAGTACACACTTTGGTACAGATAAGAGCTCTTGACAATGGACTTCAGCGCAGATAAAACCCTCAGCAACAGTAGTGGGAGTAAAGATAGCATGAAGGGAGGGGACGATGGGAGCTGGGGGAGGGGAGAGGGACAGAAAAGGGGAACCCTCTCAAGGTTGGATATATAGCCCACCCCCAGGAGGTCAAGTCCCAGCAATGTGAGTGAAGGGAGACAACGGGCTGTCTAAGACACGAAATAACAACAATAAAATATATTTTTGGCTGAGCCCCGGTGGCATAGTGGTTGTGCACAGGACTGCGGCCCACTGGGACGGAGGTTCAATTCCAGCAGTGGGTCTGGGCCTCCTACTCCCACCACCGGAGAGCAGTGATGCCCCCCCCCCCCAAAAAAATGATTTTCAAAAGAAGAGTTGTCTCCTCGATCCACAGGGGCAGAGAGAAGGGCGGCCCCACCCTGTCTTGTAGGGTTGCTGCGAGTCTGACGGGGCTGAAATGCAGTGAGGGGAGGCTTGTTTAAACTGGGGACACACTGCTGCCCCTCCCAGCCTGCTGCCCGGCTCTCACCAGGACGCTGGGGTAAATGGAAGACGGAGGAAGGATGTGATCACGCAGCGGGCCACAGTCACACTCCTGGCCCACGGCTTGTTGGCAGTCATCATGGATCTGAAAGACCAGGTGGGTACAGAGAGGTCATGGAGGAAACCCCACCCCACCCCCACCCCTCAATTTAGAGGTCTATTAATGGAAATGTAAGGAAAATCCTAAATGGGAATTTAAACTTTGGAAAAGAAACCCTCACCCCATGTACTTTCTCAGTCCTGAACACACACACGGGGGCCCACCTCCCTCCTTTACTAAGGGCCAGAAATCCCTG
>PVJH01043166.1:0-13585 GCA_004026705.1 Nesogale talazaci | reverse complement strand
GGGACTGGGGGAAGCATTAAAGAACTAGAGGACAGTTGTATGTTTTATCAGTGCTATACTGCACTCTGACTGGCTCATCTCCTCCCCACAACTCTTCCGTAAGAGGATGTTCACTTGCCTACAGATGGGCTGCACTCCCCCTCATTCACAGTGATATGAACTTCTGTTCTTTGATGCCTGATACCTGATCCTATTGACACCTCATGATCACACAGGTTAGTGTCTTCTTCCATGTGGGCTTTGTTGCTTCTCAGCTAGATGACCGCTTGCTTATCTTCCTGTCTTTAAGACCCTGGTGTTATATCTTTTGATAACGGGCACTATCATCTTTCTTCACCACATTTGCATATGCACTGCTTTGTCTTCAGTGATCATGTTGAAAAGGTGAGCCTCATGGAATCCCAGGTTAATAGAGGGAGTATTGGAGAGTAGAGACCCAATGTTTATCTGCTACCTTAATACTAAACTTATAAATATATGTATGTAGATCTATTTTCTCCTCATCATATATACACTTACATATGTACATGTCTGTTTTTAGACCTCTATACATGTCCTTTGCCTCCTAGTTCTTTCTTCTATTTCTTTTAATTTCTGTCTAGTCCCACTGTCATGTTCAGCTTTCATTTGGGTTTCAGTAATTCCTCTCGGTTACATTGCCCTTGATCAAACCCATAGGGCAGTTCTTATAGAGTCGCTCTAAGTCAGAATGCACTCAATGCAGTGAGTGGGTGAGAGTTCATTGAAGCACTGGTCACAATTGTAAGAAGATGGCGACCACATAAAAGTCTAGTGCATCTGGGTACATACACACTGGAATACTACAAATCATCCAAGAACAGTGATGAAATTGTGAAACACTTCATGATATGAATGGACTTGGAGGACATTGAGCCGAGTGAAATGAGTCAAACACAAATGAACAAATACTGTGAGAATATTTCATCCTCACTTCCCACTATCATGGCCCCAATTCTACCTTATTAAGCCAGCTAAACCAAAGGATGCAGATGGGTACCGATAGGAACTGGAAACACGGGGAATACAGGACAGATGATCCCTTGTGATCACACAGGCTGGTGTGCTTCTTCCATGTGGGATTTGTTGCTTCTCAGCTAGATGACTGCTTGCTTATCCTGAGAGTAGTGATACCATGAAGGTAAGGTGAAGGTGGGGGAGAAAGGGGGAACCGATCATAATGTTCTGCATATAACCCACTCCCTGGGGGATGCACAAGAGAAAAGTGGGTGAATGGAGACATCAGTCAGTGTAACACATGAAAAAATAATTCCTCTTCCCTCTCCAATTGCTCTCTAGCAGTGACGAGTTGGGCTGTGAATAGCAAGGTCAGCGGTTTGAAACCACTAGCGACTCTGTAGGGGAAAAACAGTCTCCCAAGAATTCCAGTGACAACAGTCTCAAGCTTAGAGGGCAGGGGCATTCTGGGTCTGCATCGACAGTATGGCAATGAGGGTTTGGAGTTTTTCCCCCCTCTAGTCTATGATCTCTGCCCTCTATCAATCCACCCTCCCTTCTTTCCCCTCACACCCCTTGTAACTGTCAAAGTCATTCTTGGTTTTTATCATTTTATTGGGGGCTCAAAACTCATCACAATCCATCCACCCATCCATTGTGCCAAGCACATTCTTGCATTTGCTGCCATCCTCCTCAAGACATTTGCCTTCTACTTGAGCCCTCGGTACCGGCTCCTCATGCGCCCTCCCCACTCCTTCCTCACCCCCCGATAATTTAGATGACAAGCCCTTGGGAGGTTCGATAAAGTTTTTGGGAAAACATTTACAGTTTTGCAAGCCCACACTTTGGGCACTTCTACTCTGTTCTAAAGTTAGGTGGCCAGACATCCCGCTTTTTAACAATTTAACAACATCCTGCGTCATTTTAAAATTAAAATAAATATATTACAATACTATTTTTGCATTCTAAGAAATTTTTTTGTTGTTCCACGTAGACCAAATCAAGAACCTCCACCCCCACCCTGGTCAATAGTGTCTCGCATAAAATCTGGTCACTTTATTCTTTTTTTTTGGCATCACTGCTTCTGGTGGTCGTGGATGCTACCCAGTGCTGCTCCTGAGAGCAGCCTCTGGGTTTGAACTGCCAAACCCGCAGTCCCACACTCAACCACTTATGCCACCGGGGCTCAGCCCCTGGTCACTTTATTCTATAGGGCCTGAACCGACTTGATGTGCTAGGAGTCGGAATTAATTTGATGGCAGTGTGTTTGGTTTCTTTTGTTTTCCTTCCTTTCTTTCTCTATTAAAAGGTTTCTGTCTTATGGCATTCCAACTGGACAAAATTCCTTTAGCTCCACAAAAAGGGAACGAGAAGACAATTGTACAGCAACCCAGGACTGCCCAACAGTATGCCCAATAGCAAAACTCTCATGCACGGACACAGGGGTGCCACATTTGTCCAGCAACAGCTCCTTCGCTTGACAGGAACCTGGGCAGAGGTATGGTGGCGACCATGCTGGGTGTCAGGAAGCTCTCTCTATTTTTGGTTCTCTGAATCCTTCCTAAGTGATCTTAAACAAAATTTTAAATCTGGATATTAGTAGTCCCATTTTTAAGATGGAGATGATAGACAAAGGGTTTTAAAGGTCTTTTCATCTCTAGTGAGACAGATTTTTTTTCATGATCTAACCTTCCAATTGAATTCTACATATAAGTTCCAATGATAGTAGTTTGAGACAGGTCCTTAGCCCATAATGATGTATTGAGCAACTATCTTGAAATCTTGAAATCAGCGAGCTCATTTCTTCAGAATTTAAAAACTTCCTCTTCCAGATTCTACCCCCAATTTATCCACGTGGTAACAAGATTTTTTTTTCTGAGAATTTTACGGCGGAAAGCAGTAATAAAAATAACCACACACGTGTGTGTGTGTGTGTGTGTGTGTGCGCACGCAGGTACTTCAATCATTCCCAGTGTTAAAAATGTCCAAGATTGCAATTCAGAGGACAGCACTGGGACTACAGCCTCAGGAGAGGAGCACATTGGATTAGAGCACACGGGAGAAACACAAAGGGATGGAGAGGAAGGAGAGGACATTCTGGCCCACCAAGCCTCCAGGATGATGTTCCTGCTCAGAGCAGACAATGCATGGGGAGAACCATAGGTCCAGTCCCCCCATAGGACATGGCACCCCTCATTGAACCATGGTGTTGTGGGGGGCAGCACTGAAGACACAATGCAGGACTAGTGCACGACCTGACCCTCACCTTGGGTGAGGCACTGAGGGCCTGCAGCAGAGGAGCAGGGGAAGCAGAGTGATGAAATCTCCAGGGAATGCCAAAAATAGACTTGGGGGCACCCCATCAGACTCGACTGGAAAACACTTGAAAGGTCAACAAGCAAGGCTTGAGCTGTTTATAGGCTTTTCCATTTTTGTTAGAAAAAAAAATTTTTTTCCCAAGATGAAAAGGGAACATGGAGTGCCTGACTTTTGTTCACCTTGCTAATTTATTTATTCATTTAAAAATTGTTTTACTGGGGGCTCGTACAACTCATCAAAATCCATACCTATGGGGCTGAGCCCTGGTGGTGTAGTGGTTGTGTGCGGGACTGCGGCCCACTGGGATGGGCCTCCCACTCCCACCACCAGAGGGCATTAATGTCTAAAAAAAAAAAAAACTAAAAAAATATTCATACCTACGTCCATTGTGTCAAGCACATTTGTACATTTGTTGCCATCATCATTTTCAAACATTTTCTTTCTACTTGAGTGCTTTGTATCAGCTCATCTTAACCCTCCTCCCCCTACCTTGATAATTTGTAAATTATTATTTTTTCCATGTCTTACACTGACCGATGTCTCCCTTCCCCCATTTTCTGATGTTCATACCTCAGGGAAGGGATTATATATGTACATCCTTGTGATAGGTTCCCCTTACTGTCCCACCTCTCCTCCACCCTCCCAGTATTGCCACTCATCACTGGTCCTGAGGGGTTTATCTGTCCTGGATTTCCTGTTTCCAGTTCCTATCTGTACCAGAGTATATCCTCTGGTCTAACCAGATCTATACAGTAGAATTGGGTACCTGATAGTGGAGGGTGGGGGTGGTGAGGAGAATTAAAAAACTAGAGGAAAGTTGTATGTTTCATCATTGCTACACTGTACCCTGACTGGCTCGTCTCTTCCCCACGAACCTTCTGTAAGGAGATGTCCAGTTGCCTACAGATAGGCTTTGGGTCCCCACTCTGTACTCCCCCTCATTCACAATGATATGACTTTTTGTTCTTTGATGCCTGATCCCATCAATACCTTGTGATCACACAGTCTGGTGTGCTTCTGCCATATGGACTTTGTTGCATCTCAGCTAGCTGGCTGCTTGTTTCCTTTTAAGCCTTTAAGACCCCAGACACTATATCTTTTGATAGTCAGGCACCATCAGCTTTCTTTACCACATTGTCTTCAGTGATTGTATCGAGAAGGTTAGCATCATGGAATGTCAGGTTAATAGAACAAAGTGTTCTTGCATTGAGGGAGTACTTGAGTGGAGTCTCAATGTTCATCTGCTACCTTAATACTAAACTTAAAAATATATACACATAGATCTATTTCCCTATCATCATATATAAATTTACTTATATATGTACATGCCTGTATTTAGACCTCTATAAATGCCCTTTGCCTCCTAGTTCTTTCCTCTATTTCCTTTTACTTTCCTTTTATTTCACTATCAGGCTCAATTTTCATTTGAGTTTCAGTAATTCCTCTCAGTTACAGTGCACTTGATCAAGCCCTACCAGGTCTCTTACACCCTTTTTTGCCACTGATTTTGGATCACTTGTTGTTCCCTTGTCCCTGGGTTTGTTAACACCACTTCCTTTCCCCTACCTGCCCCTCTCCCATTTCTCATCCCACCCCCCAACAGCAGTCCTATTGTTTTCTTCTCAAGATTGTTTATCTCACTTATCTTCTCTAGATAGACCTGCATAGATAATAATATGCACCAAAACAAGAAAGAGAAAAGCAAAGCAACAAAAGAGAACAAAGCAACAACAAAACCAGTGACACAAATAAAAGTCTGTAAATAGTTCAAGATCTGTTTGTTGACCTTTAGGAGTACTTTCCGTTGGAGTCTGATGGGATTCCATACCCTGGCCCCAAAGTTTATTTTTGATATGTTCTCCGGACTTCTTTGCTCTGTTCCCCTTGCTGTTCTGTTGCATGCCCTTAGTGTTTTGCCTTGAATACACCTAGCCTATGATATATATTTTTTTTGCAAGAAGAGAGTGTCATGTTCAGAATGACTTAGGACAAAGGCTCTGGGCACTCTGTTAGCTAGTCCTTTCCATTCTGAACAAGACACAGAAGACAGTTTAAGATCGGGGCAGGGAAGTAAGAGAAAACTCCCTCCCCAAATCCCCTTCCTCCCTTCTGCCTCCCTGATATAAAACAAACAATCCCACACACAATCAAACCAACCAAAACCAAACTCATTGTCCCTGGACGAACTGCCCCAGCTTTCTCCCATGGATGCTGGTGGGTTGAGTCTGCCAATCTTTCTGCGAGCCATCAAGCACTCAACCACTGTCTGACCACAGTTCCTTAGAGTAAGCTTAGATTCTGCCAAACAAGAACAGAAAATCTCCCCAGAAGAAACCGATAATTTAAACCAGAGTCTGTGTTTGCAAAGCTTAGCAGAGAGTACAACAGCAGTAACAGCTACGATTCTTCATTTTCATTTTCGCAAACATATTAAGAAAGTCTATTGCCAAATTCTGAAATTTTTCCCCAAAAGGGTCTTATTAGAATGTTAGAACATCATCTCAAATTGAAGACTGCAGCTTAGACATAAAAATGTACTTGCAAATGCTTTTAACAACTTAACTATTTATGAAGAATGAGAATGAACCACGGTAGATCATCTCTTTAAAATTAGGGAATGCTCAAAAAATGGCAAGTAAATGAAGGTACTCTTCATTTCACATGCCCTCTTTTGAAGGCACAGTAAAAGGAAACGACTTGCTATGGCTCGCCCACCCATCGTCTTTGTAATTGCCACCAAATGATTGGGTGGAACCATGCAAATAGGATGTGGAAACACTCATGGAAGGGATTGGTCAGCTGCACTATTCTGTTAGCTATCAAGGAGCCGTTTTAGATGCAGAAACAAGAGATTCCCACAGACCCCACGTAAAAAAAAGCCGGGAGTGAAGTGCCTTCAGGGTAGCTGATGGACTGCAGAGCAGTGCCTAGACAGTGAGACAGAGCAGAGGCACAGCACCAAGTCTGTGGCGCACACTGCCAGGCTTCCCGGCTCGTGGGACAAAGAAAAGCAGAGACCAAGCTGCTGTGTGGCTGAGGGTCAGAGAAATGGCGAGAGGAGAGCTGTGCCTGCCAGAATGACTAAAAAGTGTGTTGCAGGCACAGGAAGGTATTTATAATGCTTTCTGATTCTGAAGTGTAGTAACCCAGTCACTTCCCTAAAACCCCCCCTGGAATCAAGCAGGCTATCTGTGTGACTATTACAATGCCTTGTCAAACTCGGTAGAGAAGTAGTGTGTCAGGGGAGGAATGGTGAGTTTCAGAAGGGCACGGAGAAAGTTGGAGGGTCGAGGCAGTCTGACCTGCCGCCCATTGCTATCATCTTCATGCAGCTATGGAGTTGGAGGCTCCTTCTATCTTCTGTAGCCAGAAGTCAGGCATGACTCAGGGGACAGTTTCTTGAGGAGGCAACTGCTGTACTTCAATGTCATGGGGTTAACAAAAGCATGAAAAGAGTTGTTTAATTCATTATGTACACCTGTCTTCTTCATATTAACCAGAGAAGGGAGTAGGTGTCCTGTTTTCAAAACCGGGCAGGCCTTGAGGCTACCAGGGCCACGTTCCCCTGAAGACACCATCAATTCATCTGCAGGCAGGCAGCGGCTTCAGTCGGGTGGGCGTCACTCATTGTGTCAACACTCCCCTTCCCCCCCAAGGACTTCCTCCCATGTTAGACCAAGCAACATCTTAGCTGTTTTTATTGTTAACTTTAATCACAGAATAATGTAATTAAATATAGTTGTCATCTGCTTACACGTAGTATTCCTTAGACGATGTGAGTATCAGCAACAATATTGCTTTGTAAGATAGCTTCACATTAAATGACGTCATTGCTGTTGTTAGGCACCATTGAGTCCGCTCCCACTCATACAACTGTATGTGCAGCAGAGCAAAGCACGGCCGGGTCCGGTGCCATCCTCCAGTGACTCTTCTGTTGAGCCCATGGTTGCAGTCACTGGTAAATCCATCTCATTGAGGATCTTCCTTTTTGCCTTTTTCCTTCTGTCTCACCAAGCAGGATGTCCTTTTCCAGGAACTGGTCTCTCTTGATTATATACATGTCCACCATATGTGAGACAAAGTCTTACCATCCTTGATTCTAAGGGGCATTCGATTTCTACTTCTTCCAAGAGAGATTTTTAAAAAAAATCATTTTATTGGGGCTCATACAACTCATCGCAATCCATCCATCCACTGTGTGCCAAGCACATTTGTACGGTTGTTGCCATCATCATTCTCAAAACATTTACTTAAGCTCCTGGTATTGGCTCCTCATTTTTTCCCCTCCCTCCTTGCTCCCCCCCTCCCTCATGAGCCCTTGATAATTTATAAATTATTATTATTTAATCATATCGGACACTGTCCAATGTCTCCCCTCACCCACTTTCCTGTTGTCTGTACCCCAGGGGGGAGGTTATATGTAGATCCTTATAGTTGGTTCACCCTTTCTATTCCACCTTCCCTCCACCTTCCCGGTATTGCCGCTCTCATCACTGATCCTGAAGTGATCATTTGTCCTGAATTCCCCCATATTACCAGTTCCTATCTGTACCAGAGTACATTCTCTGATCTAGCCAAATTTGTAACGTATAATTGGGATGATGATAGTGGTAGGGAGGAAGCATTTCAGAACTAAAGGAAAGTTGCCTGTTTCATCATTGCTACACTGTACCCTGACTGGCTCATCTTCTTCCTGCGACACCTCTGTATGGGAATGTCGCATTACCCATATAAGTATACTTGCAATATGTATTCTCCCTCACTTAGAGTGATATAATTTTTAGTTCTTTGATGCTTGTTACCTTATCCCTTCAACACCTCTTGGTCACACAGGCTGGCGTGCTTCTTCCATGAGGGTTTTGTTGTTTCTGAGCTGGAAGACTGCTTGTTTCCTTTTAAGCCTTTAAGACCCCAGACACTATATCTTTTGATAGCCAGGCACCATCAGCTTTCTTCACCACATTTGCTTATGCACACATTTGTCTTCAGTGATCATGTTGGGAAGGTGACCATCATGGAATGACAGTTTAATAGAGCAAAGTATTCTTGCATTGAAGAAGGACTTGAGTGGAGATCCAATGTCCATGTGCTGCCTTAACAATAACCCTATAAGTATAAGCACATAGATCTAGTTCCCCATCATCAAATATAAATGTATTTATCTATGTACATGCCTGTATTTAAACCTCTATAAATGCCCTTTGCCTCCTACTTTTTTCCTCTATTTCCTTTTACTTTCCTCTTGTTCCACTATCATGCTCAGCCTTCATTGGGGTTTCAGTAATTTCTCTCAGTTACATTGCTCTTGATCAATCCCTACAAGGCTTCTCACACCTACCTTGTCACTTATTTTGGATCAGTTGTTGTTCCCCAAGATAGAGTATTAGTTCTTCTGTAATCTTTCAGCAGTCTTTTCCAACACAAAAATTTAAATGTACCAATTCTTCTTTGGTCCTCCTTAGTCAGGATCCAACTTTCGCATGCGTATGAGGCAACTGGAAACACCATGACGTGGGGCAAGTACATCTTAGTCCTCAAAATGCCGTCTTTCCTCTTTCAACATTTTAAATTGATGTGTTAGTAAGAAAAGTGGAAAGTTCCCCCCTCTCATTTTTCTCAATTTTTACCACAGTCTCAAATAATTTACTGATAATAAACTCACAAATACGAATCCCCGTCACATTATAACTAGAACTGCAGAACACTTGACACCAACAGCAGCAGTAGCAACAGCACATGCTTGAAGCAGGTGCCGGGGTGACTGGAAGCATCATGGTCACTGGGTCACAACAGCACCTCTGACTAGAGGGCATTTGAAACTTCCAAAAGTACACAGCTTTGAGTTTTAGACTTGTAGACACACTGAATCATAAAATGGGCATATAAGTACAGGGATACTTTTATACAAAATATTAAATCTCTGTTGAAAAACTGCACAAAAATCTCATACAGTCATTTTGGCTTCAGCTCTCATTCAAGGACAGTGGCGTCCAATGTGGCCCACACTTCTGGTTTCCCCCTAGGGATGCCCTGAAGACAGGAATTCACAAAACTTGTCAGTTTTCTTCCTGTTCCCTTATAGGAAGGACTTGATTCAGAACTTAAGAGTCAAGGGTGTTAATCAAGGTGGTAGAACAAGCAGACATGGATTTTTTTCCTCATAGAAGGAAGATGATGGTGATGGAGGTGGAAGCAGAGTATGGCTGAGAAAGCAGAATGGGTGGATCTCGAAGTCCCTTAAGAGAAACCACAAGGTGGGAGTTTGTAAGAGACTGACTGTGCTTTGCCTAATCTAAAGGAAATGACTGGGGTATCCTCTGCCAGAAAGATCTTTGTCAACTCCTATCTAGTTCTCAGTTTTCACCATTAGCAAAAAACAAACACAAGCAAAAGGCAAAGCCCCAAATACAATGCCAAGTATAGTTTAAAAAACAAAATGAGTGTATGCTTTTTAAAAAAGGAGAAATATGACTTTCCTCTAACACTAGTCATAACTATATTTAACTCACAGAGCAGCTCAGCAAGATGGTAAAAGCTGGTCTGAAGGAGAGAGAGAGAGGGAGGGGGAGAGAGAGAGAGAGAGAGAACAACAGGAAATTTTTGTCCTTGTTGTGTGCCATCAAACCATGAATTCCGATAGGACAGAGTCGAACCTCCCCATAGGATTTCTGAGGCTGTGATCTTTGTGGGAAGAAGCCCAATGTTGGAATCCATCAGGCACTCCATGGGAGAAAGACGTGGCAGCCTGCATTGTGAAGATGCCAGCCTTAGAGACCCTGTGGATCAGTTCTATGGCAATGGGATTGGGATTTGGAATCTATCTGGGAGCAATTTCCCCGATCTTTTCTCCCCTGGAACTGCTGATGGGTTCAAAACCACTGACCTGGTAGTTAGCCCCAACATGCTTACCCCTTGTGCCACCAGGATTCTGTCGGTAAACACCTGTCCTGACTTATGGTGCGTGACCCCACAGACCTCAGAACGAGACACTGCCTGAGCCTGCGCCCTTTTTACAATTGGTGCCAATTGTTGGCACTCATTATTGCAGCCACTGTCAATTCTTCTTCATGAAGGTCTTCCTATCTTTTTTTTTTTTTTTTGGGGGGGGGCGTCACTGCTCTCCAGTGATGGGAGCAGGAGGCCCAGCCCCACTGCTGGAATTGAACCTCCGTCCCAGTGGGCCGCAGTCCCGCGCACAACCACTACGCCACCGGGGCTCAGCCCAAAGGTCTTCCTATCTTACCCAGAAGGATATGTGATTGGTCCCTCTGTATAACATGTCCAAAGAGCACGAGACTAAGTCTGACCAACCTTGTGTTTTTTTTTTTTTTTTAAGGAGCATTCTGACTATAGGAGAGGGCTTCAAAAATGTTTATGGGAAATTTTTATCATCTTTAATCACATTTTCCCCAAGCTTTTGAAGCCCCTTGTACTTTTTCCACTGCTTATTTGTTCATTCTTCTGGTACACGATGGTGTATTTAATATTCTTGCCAACACCATAGCTCAAATGCATCTTTTGTTCTTCTTTCGTCTTCTTTATTCATTGTTCAGTTTTCATAAACATACAAAGCAAATGAAAATATCATGGCTTTGCTCAAGTGCACCTTAGTCCTCAGAGTGACATTTTAACTTTTCAACACTTTAGTAGATATATGTTCCATGGGAAAAAGAAGACTGAATATGATTACATAGTTACAAAACAGGTGAATGTCTTAAAGGGCAATGAAATGTATCACTTGGGGTTATCTTTTTTGGTATATGTAGATAAAAATGATTAAAAATCAATTTATTGGGCTTCCTATTCCCACCAGGGCAGCGATGCTGCCCCCCCCCACCAAAAAAAAAAACAAAAATCAATTTATTAGGTAAAATGCTGACAACATCAATCTGCAAAATTAACAGCCAAATTTCCTACATTGGAATATTGGTTAGTAATAAACTGAGAGCCAATCAATGCTTCAGGCCTGGAGCTTCAGATGGCCATTTGAGAATTCACTAGACAGTACTCACCCAGGGATGGGAATGGATGTCTTTGTGGAGACTTGGTGGTGTAGTGTCTTGTGTACTGGGTTGTTAACTGTAAGGTCAGTGATTCAAATCCACGTGCTGTTTCTTGGAAGAAAAATGAGGCTTTCTGCTGCCATACAGATTTACAGTCTCTCCCACTCCCACCAGAGGGCAGTGCTGCCCCCCCGCCCCCAAAAAAAGAATTACAGTTAAAAAAAAAAGACTTACAGCTTCAGAAGCCCTATATAGGGTCACTTGGAAGGGACTTGCTGAATCATTTGTAATTTTTAAAAGACTCCCCCCTCCCCGAGTTCTCGAGCTCCTCGGTTCTGAAGTAGCAAAGCAGAACAAAATATAATTCACATATCAACTGGATAGCAGATCTAAGCCTGCTTCCTGCCACCAAATCCCTTCTGACTCATAGTGACTCTAGAGGACTGGGTTAAACGGCCTCTGTGAGTTTCTGAGACCCTGACTCTTTGATGGACGCGGAAAACCTCTTTTTCCTGTAGAGCAGCTGGTGGTCTTGAACTGCTGAACTTGTGGTTTACAGCCCAACTTATAAACACTATGCTGCCAGTGCTCCTAGTTCTAGGTCTAAGAGACAAAATAAAGAGAGTGGCGGCTGAAAGATATAAAAGGAAGCAATCCTCCTGGCACAGTGACCTGGGAGTAGGAGAAAAAGGGAAACCAACCAAAAGCTATTGGGAAATGTATTTTTCTGACCATAAGATGCATTTGATCATAAGACACACCCAGTTTTTAAAGCAGGAAAGCCAGAACAAAACTTTCTGAACCAAATAGTGCCAGTGTGGCGGACATGTGCTTGATGTCAATTTCATGATTGGAAGTCTAGGGGTGGAGTCTAGCCTGTTAATCTGGAGATAGCCATCGAGTAGCCAATGAAGCCTCTGTGTGGGCATGGCTTTCTCCTGAGACTTCTGGGAAATCTCGCGATCTTTCCCTCGTGGGGATAAGAGGCCCCCTAGTTGTTGGGAGTCAGTCTCCCAGACGACGAACTATGGACAAGACAAGATGGCAGCATCTGAGGAACTGGAGGAGCCGAAGGAAAAGCCACATGGCCTTGCCCTGATGGAATCAGACCTCTGAAGGTGGAGAAGCCATGTGGAGAGCCCTGCCAGCGCTGAGTTACTTCTAACACCACTAGATGCTGTTGATGGACCCTGAGTCCTGGAAGTGAGGAGCCATGGGGTGACCCCTGCCAGCGCTGGTACCCTGCACCCACTGGCCTATGACTTCGTGAGTCAGAAGGAGACCTTATAGACTGGTATCAGGCATATGGGCTAATGTCAGACTTATGACTTTGGACTGGACTGGGTTGGGATGCTTTCTCAATGTTCCATTCCTCTTGTATATAAATCTTCCCTTACATCCATATGCGAGTCTATGAATTTGTCTCTCTAGTCTACCCGGACCAACACAACCAGTGTACTGAAATGCTCTAAGGTACCACACCTTCCGGCCATAAGACGTACCCTCGTTTCCCCGCACTTTGGGGGAAAAAGTGCGCAATTATGGTCTGAAAAATATGGTAGAGGGCTAAGCCCAAAGAAAGACCTCTTGACTTACACATTTTATTTATCTAAAAATATTTTTTCGTTTAAAAATTTTAATGAATTATTTAATTGGAGACTCTTATAGCTCTCATCATGATACATACATCAATCGTATCAAACACATTTGTACATATGTTGCTATCATCATTTTCATAATATTTTTTCTACTTTGAGCCCTTTGTGTCAGCTCCTCTTTTTCCCCCTCCTTCCTCCACTCTCCCACCCTTGTGAATCCTTGATAAATTATGAATCATCATTGCTTTCAGATCTTATATCCACCACTGTCTTCCTTCACCCACGTTTCTGTTTCACACACATTTTATTGTTTCTTCTATAATGCTGAAATGTGTAACTGGGAAGTGTTCCCTCAATAATATAATGGGGAGCATTGTAACAAACAGAATTCATTAATAATTATATTAGTATTTTTAATCATGTAGCAGGCTAGCATGATAATAGACATTGTTTCAGTTCAACTTCCAATATCCATTGTAAGTAGTTGAAGGAAGTTGAAGTTGGAGGGATCTGCTGGGAATTTGTGATGCCAGATAAGCAAAGCAGCAAAACGTGCCCTTTCAGTTTTTAAATTCACTTTATTGTAATTGTACAACTCAAAACCAATCTTTTTTTTCTCTCTTTAAAAATATGCCAGCTTGGCAAAAAAAAAAAAAACCCACTTGTGGCATAAATTTAAAATCTTTACGT
>PVJH01043165.1:0-13799 GCA_004026705.1 Nesogale talazaci | reverse complement strand
CAATCACTACTCCACCGGGGCTCAGCCCCTAGAAGTGTGTTTTTTAAAGCTTTGTAAAAGTCATTGATCTAAGTAAATATTATAGAATCTATGGATTCTGAAGATTCGAGGGTCTTCAAATTTGCTGTCAATTATGTTGGAAATAGTAATGTGTTTATTTCTTCAGTTAACTCATGTGTAGTGGTTAATAGCAGTGTCCCTGGAACTAATTTACCCTGGATTTAAATACTGGATCTTCCAATAAACTCGGGGCAAGCTATTTATCTATTTAAGCTATTTATCTGTACCATAATTTCATTTTTATAAAGTGGTGATAATACTAGAACTATCACATACAGCTGTTATCCTTATGAGGGTTAATCTACACAAAGCTACACAAAGCACTTAAAATGGTGGATAGTCTGAACTATTTATCATGAGAAATAAAATATCTTCAGACAAGATCCTTGAGGTCGGGGAGAATGTTTCTCTCTCTCTCTCTCTCTCTCTCTCTCTCTCTCTCTCTCTCTCTCTCTTTCTCTCTCTCTCTCTCCTCTCCAGAACATAGAGCTGTACTTGAAGTAGACTTGACATGAATATTTTGGGTATATGTATGAATATGTTCTGTGGTGTTTTGGACACTGATGTTTGCAGATAATATAGTTAGTGCAATAGTTTTCAATGTTATCAGGTTTTCCAATATTGTCATAATAAAGAGGTCATTGCTGTGTACATTCGACCTCAGACCTTCTTCTGGTGGCAATTGTACCACCAATCTTTCTGCCAAAAGTAAAATAGCACCCGTGCCTTTGGGGACGCCAGTCTCTCATGCTTCCCTCTAGCACTGGCGGCCGGAAGCTTTGTTATCAAGTCTACTCTCAACTCAGAAAAGGAGAAAGTCCTCCGCTTCAGGTGTGCTTGCTTCCATTGGAGAGGTGATGCTTTCTAATTTTCAGCTTGAAAAGTTTACCTACCCTAAGCATTCCAGCATTCACAAGTTAGCTCTTTATTTTGTCTAAATTTTTACCAGTTCCAAGGCCACAGGCAAACTCATTAAAAATACATGCTAAAAAGTAAGCACTTAAATAGGAGTTTCTGCATCTCCTTATCCTTCCATGAATACCCAAAATAAAGTGTTGACATCAGGGTAGGATTTGATCTCCATGCAAAATGGCTAACACACCCACCTCTGGTTTCACCTCTGCATGCGGGGCGCAAGGTCTCAACTGGATCTCTCAGATAGATCTTTTACAATGAATCCCCCTAAAATGTCAGTTCTTTCAAATTTAAATGGGTTCAGTGTTTTCCTCCTGCTATAGTCATACAGTGGAGCCAAAGACTAAAATTCACCAGAACTTTAGTCTTGTGTGTTCAATAGGTCCCCCTGCAGCAGAGACCTACTGAGCAGATGCGGAAGTAGCCATTCTTTGTGTGTGAGGGGGTGGGGCAGGAGTAACATGAGATGTGGTTGTTGTGTGTGTTACATGCTAATACTTTTGACAGCAACCATCCTAAAGGGGTGTAACCAGTCATTTGAAATTTGTACACAGACTGCCTTATCCATTACGACTCGCCCATATCGTGCCCATAATCTCCCCAGGCAGATCCGCTCTGACACTCAGTGGGCCGGGGTCTGCCGGTGCTTCTATACACACACTCCCACTGACTCCGGGCCACGGAGGCACTTCAATGGCAGTTGTCAGCAGCATAAATTGAGCCCAGTACAGTCTCAACCACAGCAGGCGCAGCTAAACAGAGACCTGGCTGTGTGTTAAAAAGGCTGTGGAAGAACAAAAAAGCTGCCAGTTTTCATAAGAAATCTTATCCCCCGAGCATTAAGAACTGCAGCCTGATCCTCACCACACTCTTTATCCTCATCCGGCAACCTGGGGGATCCCAGGCTGAGCCTTGGAAGCAGCTAAAATAGCGGGAGCATGAAAAATAAAATAAAGTTCTGCTAAAGGGCATAAAATGGAATTTTGCATCCAGCTCTATTATGTGAGGAAAAGAATTCCCCATAGGTGGTCCTCAGAACAATGACCCTCTTTAAATACAGAAATATTTAAATCCCTAAAATAAGGGTACACAGATGCTGAGGCTGTGTGCTTTGAAACTCATATCACCAGGAGTGTTTATTAGAACCTGCCATATACTGTAACTGTCAAACTAATGCGACAATAATTGTATTGGGCCTTGCATAGTGCTTTCCAGTATGTTATCTAACCAGGTGTCACAGAGACCCTCCATGCAAAACTTCCAAGGGTTCTGGAATCAATGACCAAGACATGGCTGCAGTGGATGCCAGGGTTTAATTCTTCTTTTACTTTCAATCAATTGATCCAAAGTTGTAAGCAATGCAGACTTTTCACAGTCATGGACAACACTGTAGTTTGGAGCCTTGGTTCCAATCCCTGCAATTATATCTTGCTAACTGGGTGTCTTCAGAATGTTTAGTATCTCTTAAGTTCTAGTTTTCTTATTTATAAGAGGGGTTAACAATAACTTCTGCATAGCATGACTGTAAGGATGTCATCAGAAACGATTTGGGAAGTATTTTTTTTTTTTTTTTTTTTAGGCATCACTGCCCTGGTGGTGGGAGTAGGAGGCCCAGCATTTGCTCCTGGGAGCCGGAATTGAACCTCCATCCCAGAACCTCCATCCCAGTGTGCCGCAGTTCCGCGCACAACCACTACGCCACCGGGGCTCAGCCGATTTGGGAAGTATTTAACACCACCTGAACACTTCCAATGAAAGGACCCAACTGTTCCAGCACATGGTACCTGGTAGTCCCTCTATTATCCAGGTGATCAGCTGCTAAGCAAAAGATTGGCACTAGAAACCATCCAGATGTTCTGATGGAGAAAGATTGTAACCTAGAAAACCATATGGGATGGTCCTACTTTATAACATGAGTTGCGATAAGTAATAATGGACTTGAAGAATCCACCACTACTCCCTCTACCACCACATTTACCACCACCTCTCCCACTATCACCACCACCACCTTCATCACTACCTCCACCATCTCCACCACCACACCGCCACCTCCATCTCCACTTCCACCTCCACCTCCACCACCACCACCAACATCTGCACTACCACCATCACCACCTCTACCACCACCACCACCACCTTCACCACCACCTCCACCACCAACACCAGAAAACTACTCAATAGGGACTTTCTTCTTCTTCTTCCTTTCTTCCCAACCATATCTTAATAAATTGCTGTTTACACTTATACACTAGTGAACAATAATTTAATTAAATATTACTCCACAAATGACTAGAAACCACATACTCAGCAGAATATATTTAAGGCCATCCTTATCCTTTGATTATTGGTATAGAACAGATAAGAATGGTCTCTTCAAATGAAAATATAAGGAGAAATCAAGGAAACAAAGTAGACCTTCAGGCCAGACTGGTACAATCTCTACATTTGGTAGAGATCTTAGATGACTTTCATCTGCTGCGTCTCCCACTGTGACTGTATGGTGGCAAGGGATGGACATTAAGAGGTGGAATGTGCAATCCATTCATGGTTTACATAGATATTCCTACTTATTTTGGCAATACCAACACTTGGGTGTAGTTCTGTTAATGTTACAAAATTAGTATGCTTCATGCTAATGAGCTTAGGTATAGGAAATTATTTTTCTCCTTAATAAATTTAGCTCCCTTGTCATTTCTTCATTAGAAAAATAGTTCACGGGCTGAGTCCCGGTGGCATAAGTGGTTGAGCACGGGACTGCAGCCTGCGGGCTTGGCGGTTCAAATCCAGCGGCGGCTCTCAGGAGCAGCACGGTGTAGCTCCCACGACCACCAGAGGGCAGTGATTGCCGCCTCCCCCCAAAAAAGAAAAATAGTTCACAAGATGACAACTCTAAACTGCCTCATGCTAAAAGACTTCCATTCATTCTTAAAGAGGTAGTTAGGGTCACACTAAAAAAAAAAAAAGATGTTCTTGCATCTGAAAAAGTGTAAGTAGGAGTGAGAAGTAGTATGAGAAGTAGTAAATGAGAGGTAGTATGAGGAGTAGGAAATTTCAACTCAGAAGTATGAATTTATTAAAGTAATTTTCTTATATAAGAACATTTTATTATGTTTAAGTTAACTCCCATTTGTATGTTATTTCTTGAAAGTTTGGAGAATCAATAATTGTTTTTGTTTGAAGAAGTAACAACTATGATTTAATAAACATAGGAGAACAAATAGATGTTTGGGGATCGGTGAGCAGTTGACTGTTTTGAGCTCACAAAGTCATCTTTCTTGGTTTGAAGTTGCAGTTGGAATATGCTGGATGTTAGAAGAAAGGAAGTCAACAGGATTTATACAAACTTTCAGGGGTGAGAAGAGCACGTGTGAGAATTTGATGGCATTGACGGCAATATAATTGGTCCTATTTGCATAAAAAGAACCAGGTTGTTGTAGTGGATTATACTTTAGGTCCCTAACTGCAAGATCAACAGTTCAAAACTACCAGAGAAAGTTGAGACTTTGTATTCATTAAAGCCTTGGTCTTTGAAATCCACAGGGGCAATTCTACTCAGCTTCTGGTTCAGAGGAGGGCTCTGAGCTTTCTTGAGAGTCAACAAACCAATTCGAGAGCCTCCCCCTTCCCTAAGTCCCCCCCCTCCCCAATCTCCAGTAGCTCTGGACGTGAGCTACCTGTCGAGGCGCCATCTTCCCCAGGGCCCGACAGTTCTCTCAGGTTGTTATCTCCGGTTGCTATGAGTCAGAATCAACTGGGTGGCTATGAGTTTGTTTATTTGCATAATAAAAATCAGGAAAAATAAAATAAGCTTTCAACGTAAGTTGAGATGGTAAACCAAGTTATAAAATGGAAAATAAAAGTGATATACACATATCCAAATAATCATGGTACACTCTTAAAATTATTTTTCTATCAAAGATAGTATACAAATAAAAAAATTCTGATTTTATTTCAATTTTGCTTTCTAACGTAGCTTCCTTTTATGTCAACTGATCATTATGACTTCTCAAGTTCTGGCAGTGGATCTAACCACCCTCCCTCATTTGCATTTTTAACTCAAGAAGTAAAATTAAGGCCTTGGGGAGTGTGTGTGTGTGTGTGTGTGTGTGTGTGTGCGCCTTGCTCCATTTTTCTGGAGGTGTATAAGTATAAAGAATGTCTGAGGAGAGACGGTATGGAAGGAGACTGCAGCACAGGCTACGTGGTTCCCGTGGCTTCTTAAGCCTGAGAGTCTCTCCTTTTATCTTATTCTGGATTTAAAAATAATTGTTCTCTGCAAATTTGCAGCTTCCAACAGCATTTTATTTGTTCCTCCTATGAGTGACAGACCAGAGTGTCCCAAGAATACATATGTATTTTGTGTCAGGGGCCTGTGGGTCAGTAAGTTTATTAGTAAACATAGTTTCTTGTTCTAATTTAGGTCCCTCCTCCTTCCTGCTTCTCCTCTTGCCCTGCTTTTTCCTTTTGCTTCTCTTTCTGCCTGACCCTTTCCATTTCCTTCCGCCATTAAGGGCTTGGCCTTTGTTATAGCTCATCTTCTGACTCTCGCCTGCTAACACCTTTTTGGTGATTTTGTTGGTCCTGTTAGTTTTCATGGTGAGTTAATTTAAAAAATATTATTAATTGGGAATTAATACATATATCGTATCATGCCATGTTTCAGTCACATCCAGAATAATTGTACCTTTGCTACCACCATCAGTTTCCAAACGTTTCTTATCTACGTGGAGTCCTAGGTATCATCCCCTTTTCCCTCTGCCACTCCCACTCTATCCACCTCCCCCCAAGCCCCTTATTCTACTCGCTATCTCTATCATCAATCGTGGTGAGTTAATTTTTTGAGGAAATGCTCAATGTCCTCTATAATTTTGATGCAGGCTGGTGTGATACTTTGATGTGACATATAAACAGTCAGAGAACTGACGGAAACAAACAAAAAAGCTGAACCAGGCGAAGGCAGAGAATAACAAGCTGAAGGTCACGTGTAGCCCTTCAGGGCATCCCTGGCTTCTGCTATTATGTCTTGTCTACTCAGACCCCACCTTAAACTTAACACATTTTCAGCAATCAAGGGTTTTTAAAAATAACAAAAAACAAATAAACGTGTTTTCCCTTGAATTTAAGAAGAATACATATCCATTATAGAAATTTGTAAATTTGGAAAGGAATGGAGGGAGATTATTGATAATTTCACTATTTAATTATGACCAATACTTTGATGTAAATTTTCTTACCCTGTTTACCTATATTTTACACACATTTATTTCTTTGTTTAAAAAACAATTTTTTGAGGCCCTCCTGTCATTCCATTTTGTGATCTGCTTTTCCTATACAAGATAGTCAATGTTTTCTCGGGTTAGAATTATTATAGTTGTAACTCCTCTCCCACCCCCTGGGACATTTTTCTCCTGATACACCCCATCTCTTTTCATTCTCTTTCTCTCTCAAACTCCCACCAGCAGTACATCAAAGTTTCTTTCTACAACTCTCCCAGCATTAAAAACATTGATGCTTCTCCAACCCTACCTTATTTCCAATCTATAACCATCAAACTGTTTCTTTTCTTTTTTTAATGAAACTGTTTCTTTTGTCATGAAAACACTTTTCTTATATACTAGTGATCTCACATTGTATTTATTTTTATGTAATGAACTAACTTCCCTCAGCATCTTCTAATTTAATCCAACTGTCAAATGAGGTGTTTGAAAATTTCATCATTATTCTACAAATATAACTTTCATGTTTGCCTATTACTCAAAAGTAGGAATCATAATTCTTGACTTCTTTTTATTTATTTTTATCTTTTAATTTAAATCTGAATGAACATTTACAAATTATTTCCCCATTCAACAATTTGTATACATTTTATTTATTGGCATTGATTGCAATCTTCCCAAGATAACAAAAAGCTTTTCCCCCTTTCTTCTCTATGGTTCTTGTATCCACTTGTCTTTTTTCTGTCCCTTTTTGCACTGTGAGTGTTATCCCTGGACTACGATGTTTTGTGATCTCATATGGTTGATTGTACTAAGGTGCTTTGGTTGAAAGCTGAGCCACATGGTTGAGTTGAGTTGCAGACTCGAAGAGTGACTAATGGTGACAGTCCTGGGGATCCCACCTGTCTCCAGTTTCAATCAGACCAGCAAGCCTGTTTTTTTTTTTTTTTTTTACAAATGATTTTGAGTTTTGTTCTATATATTTTCTTCTACTCTATCTACAATCTTATGATACGATTCCGTTCAGAGATTTCAGGAGTAGTAGCAGGGTACCATCTAGTTTTCTTGGTCTCGGGGTTGTAGAAGCTGAGGTTCTTGAGGTCAATTGACCTTTGGATTAATTATTTCCATTTGCTTTCAAATTTCTGCACTCTTCTTTGCTCCAGAGAAGAAGAGACCAATAGTTGTAGCTTAGGTGGCTACTTTCAGTTGATACTCAAAAAAGTATGATAGAAGCCATAGTGCTTTCATCTCATATATATGTGAAATCTAGACAATGAATAAGGAATATCTTGAAAAGGTTTAGTGCATTTGAATTATGGTGCTGGCAAAGAGTATTGAAAGTACCATGGACTGCCAGAAGAACCAAACAAATCCACCTTGGAAAAAATATTGCCAGAATATTCTTTAGATGCGAAGGTGATGAGATTTCGTGCTATACTTTTACATGTTATCAATTAATGGTAAAAGATAAAATGCATGGTAAAGTAATGAGCAAACGAAAAGGAGGAAGGCCTTCAAGGAGATGGATTGACACAGTGGCTGCAACAGTGAGCTCAAACATCACAGCAACTGGGAGGATGAAGCCTAAGGAGATAGTGTCCTCTTCTGTTTTGCATTGTTCTCCAACTTATAAGTTGGAGCCAACTTGATGGCCCATTAGAACAAAGTCAGACATGAAACATTACCATTGTGGACGACCTTTTGCCAGTTGACCTTGATGCTCTCTGTGACTATTTGGTGTCCATTTAGATGCTTCTGCATTTGTAATTTTTTGGCATTATAAAATCATTTTTGTATTTTTATTTCCACTGTATAAATTATTTTATTATTATTATTATTTTTTGGCATCACTGCTCTCGGGTGGTGGGAGTAGGAGGCCCAGCCCCACTGCTGGTATTGAACCTCTGTCTCAGTGGGCCGCAGTCCCGCGCACAACCACTACGCCACCGGGGCTCAGCCCTGCACTGTATAAATTATTATAAGTGATATTATTCAGCTTAAAAAAAACTCTCTTTTTTGACTCTACTTTGTAGAGTTCCCTATAAAGTATTAGATCTGGTTTGCTATATTCAAATTGTTTGTCAAATGATTCTTTTTGTAAAATATGTTTTATTGCATTATAGGTGAATTTTGACGCATTTGATTAGGTTTCCACTGAACCTTTTTATACAAATTATTTCTTGAACCTTTTTTATACAAATTATTTCATGACATTGGTTACAATTTTCACAGTGTTTCAACATTCTTTTGATTTTCATTCTGTTTTCTCTATTTCTACTGATCTAGTCCCACTTCTCATCTTTGCTTTTGGATAAATGTTGGTTTGCTTCATATAGCTGATTTGTTTAGAGACCATAACTTGCTTATTTTTATGTTGATTTATTTATAAATAATTTTATTGAGGGCTCTTACAGCTGTTATCATAATCCATCCATTGTGTCAAGTACATTTGTACATATGTTGCCATTATCATTTTCAAAATATTTTCTTTATACTTGAGCCCTTAATAAGAGCTCCCTCATGAAACCCTTCATAATTTATAATTTCCCCCGCCCCCCCTCTCTGCCTGTGTCTTACACTGACCGCTGTCTTCCTATACCCACTTTTCTGTTGTTCATCCCCCTAGGAAAGGGTTATATGTAGGTCATTGTGATCTGTTCCCCCATTCTTCCCCCACCTTCCCCTTCCCCTTCTGGTATCACTATTCTGATTACTGGATTCCCTCTGTTGCAAACTCTTATCTGTAACAGTGTACATGCACTATTGGTCTAGTGAGATTTATAAGGTAGAATTGAGGTCATGTGAGTGGGTGGGGAGGAAACTTTAAAGAACTTGAGGAAAGTAGTATGTTTCATCAGTGCCATACTGCCCCTTGACTATAACGGGATGTCCGATTGTCTACAGATGGGATTTGGGTCTCCACTCTGTGCCCTGCTCCCCCATTCATATTGATATGATTTTGTGTTCTGGGTCTTTGAATGGGTCCCATCGACACCTCATGATCACACAGGCTGGTCGACTTCTTCCATGTGGACTTTTTTGCTTCTGTGCTAGATGGCTACTTGAAGACCCTTGAAGACCCCAGATGCTGTATCTTTGATAACCAGGCACCATTGGTTATAAGCCAATTTATTATTTGGTTAGAAGGTGAGCTGAAATAGTTTTAGTTGCAAGTTTAAAGATATTTTATGGTGACAATCTCAAAGAATCCCGTAGTCTCTATGGACTCAGTATATTTAGCCTTTTCTAGGAATTTGAATTTTTGACATTTAGCCCACATTTTCCTTCAATCTATCCAGGACCTCCTATTGTTACTTTGGTCAGAATAGGTGGCTAGTTTTTCTGGCCTCAGGTTTAGAAATGCTTTGATTCTGTGAGCTATTATTCTTATGGACTAATTGCTTCTTTTAGTTTTTGGTTTTCTTTATTCTCTTTAGCTCCAGGTGAATAGAGACAAATAGCGGCGTCTTAGAGGTCCAGTCCCCAGGTTCTAATACTTCAGACAATTCTCACCAAAGAAAGATACAGATATGATCTTTATGAACTTCAATAACTTGGTTGATTAAGTTGTCCCTTGAGACTATGGTCCTAGGGCTTTTAACCTAGTAAACCAATTTGGATATGACTTGGAAGTGTCTGTAACTGTGTTCCCTATATGCTTTATTATATATGGCTATGGAACATACACAAACATTTATATACACATGCTGCAGTTACATCTGTACAGGCATGTGCATTTATTAAAAATGACTTCCTCTACATAGCCACACAAATATTCTTTGGGTTGTTACTCCTGTTGTTGCTAAATTGTTTATGCTATAGTATTCACTGAAATAGTTTCATTTTGTTATGTCATATTATCTTCATTTATCTTGTTCAAATTATTCAGGTGTCACCCCTTATTTTCTGTTATCCTTTCCATAACCAGAAATAACAAGTGTGTGTTTTATAGCAAGTTATTCTCCTTCCATTTCAAAGGAAGTTGCTTTCTATGTGTATATATGCATATTCTTGACATTTTTTTTGTAAGAGAGGGTGGGGCATAAAGTAGTTGTTCATTTGTGATTTATTTACTCAGTGTTTTCACTCACCAGATTTATTCATGTTACAGATGTTTCACAGATTTCTCATTATTCTCGAGAGTTACAGAGTATTCCATTATATTTGTGTACCACACTTTGTTTATTCATTCATGGATGGACATGTTTCCATCGTTTTGACATTGTGAAAAGGGCTCCAATAAGCCTAGTTGTGTGTATGTCTATTTGTGCTATTACTCTGGTTTTTCTTGGATGAATACCTAGGTGTGGAGTTGCTGGATAAAAAGATTTCTTTTTCTAGCTTTATGAGGATGTGCCAAACTATTTTCCATAATGGTTGTACCATTTTAAAAACCCCACCACCAATACATAAAATTTCCAATTTTCACACTTTTGCCAGTTTTCTGTGTTTTTGATCACTGCCAATTTGCAAGATGGAGATGCTATCTCAACTATGGTTTTAATTTGCCTAATGATTGTGGGCATCTTTCAAATATTTGTTGCTTTCCTCACTACCTTCTTTTGTGAATTGTTTGTTTATGTCCTTTGTCCACATTTTTACTGGTGTATATATATTTTTGATGTTGAGTGGTTCAAGTTTTCTATGGGCTTTAGAGATTAGACCCTTGTAAATATATCACTAAGCCTGAGCAAGATTTTTTCCTTGTTGGTAGGTTCTCTGTTTGTCAAGTCTTTTGATGAGCATTAGATTTAATTTTGAAGAGAAGCCAGTTATCTAATTTGTCTTATTTAGCTGTATTTTATAGACTCTTTATGCTGATATTGGGCTGTATATCTCTACATTATCTTTGGAACTTTCATGCTTTAGCTTTATCATTCAGATCCTGGAGCTATTTTGAGCTAATCTTTGTGCATGATGTAAAGCCTTAATGCTGTTTCATTTTTCTGCATATGGACATTCAGTTTTCCTAGATCACTTGTTAGAGATTTTTCCTTCACCATTGAATGGCCTTTGATCCTTGGTTGAAGAATATCTGCTTATAGAGTTACTTCTCGGTTCTCAATTCTTTGTCATTGGTCTACATGTCTGTCATTGACCTGCTTTGGTTACTGTAGTTGGATAGTTAGTTTTCAGATCAGAAAGTATGAGGTCTTCTACCCTATTGTTGTTCTCCAATTTTGTTTTAGCTATTTTGGACTGTGTACTCTTTTCTTTTCATATAAAGATTAGTTTTTCCATGTCATTACACAATACACTTTACTCACTGCCATCAAATTGACTCTGCTCACAGGGACCTTTTTGATAGTAGCTGGAAAGTAAATGTGTAACACACTACATTGCTTATTATGCCATCAGACCTCTAAAAGAATGAGACTAAAAAAAAACTCACTTTTTTCCAACCCAAAGGGACTCGACAGAACAGAGAAACAATGACCTTGTGGGTTTCTCATTCTGTCCTTCCTTATGTCATCTTTGCCCTATGGAGCGGTTGACTGTTTGAATTATTGTCCTTGACATTAGTAGTCCAACACATAATCCACTACATGATCAGGGCTCCTTACAGAATATACAGAGCTTCCAAAATGTTGTGGAAACATTTAATTATCTTTTAATTCCATTTTTACCTACCTTTTCAGAAGTTGATTTAATTATACTTATAAATTTCTCTGGACAGTACTGGCATTTTTCACTGTCAAGCCTTCCGATTCATGAGCATGGTGTGCTTTTCCATTTATGCAGGTCTCTTTTGGTTTCTGGAAGTAGTAGTTCACAATTTTCCTTGTATAAGTCTTTTACATCACTGATTAGGCTTGTTCCTAGGTATTTTATCCTTTTCATAGCCATTTGTGTTGATTCAGGTTGAATAGAGAAACAAAGAGCTTTACATAAAAGACCAATTATATATTGAGGAAATATCCCAGTCCAGTCCACATCAAATCCATATGTCCAATACTAGTCCATAAATTCCTCTTTAGACTCATGATGCACATACAATGATGCCAAATGCAGGAAGATTACAGGCCAGAGGGTAGAAGGTCTTGTGGATTCGGTGGCAATAGTAGCATCTCAGTATTGGCACAGGTCTCCACATGTCTCCTTCAGCACTCTGAGTGTCTCAACAGCAGGAAAGCCAAGGCAGAGAGAGACTGGGATTGGCCTCTAGTGAACTATTTATCTCTCCTGAGCCTCCAAATGAAGTCATCAAGCTGCAACCTGATTTACAGTCTAGATTCCACCCCTTTGCTCAAGTTGATAGATTATGTAACTGCCACACTGTTGTAAAAAAGTTAAAAAAATTCCTTTTTGGTCGCCAATTGATTATTTTCAGTCACGTCTTTAATCACCCATAAGTTTGACCTCTTCAAAATTATACATTTTCTTTCTTATCTCACATTATTAGGGTTTACAATGATTTCTGTTGCCCTTGTTGTTAGTTAACTGAAGTTGATCCTCATCTCAGTAATCCCGAGCACAATGGAAGGGAATACTGTTTGGTCCTGTGCCCTTCCAAGATCCATTTTGGCACAGATCATTGTGATCCACTGGGTTTTCATTGGGCACTTATTCAGAAGTAAATAGCACATCTTCTCTCTAGTCCATCTTTCTCTGGAAACTTCTGAAAACCGCTTAGTATCACAGACAGCTATTGAGTGACTGCACAATGTTGGCTGGGCTTAAATGTCGGGTCTGCTGCAATGGTGTTCCAGTGGTAGGAGTCTTCCTTTTAAATTATAATTTTTTGTTTACCTTTCTGTATTAGGAGCACCTCCAACATGTCATTTAAATGTAGTGACCTAAATGTATTATATTTTTGAAGAGCTCTGGTTTTTAAAACATATTTTCAGTTTTGAATTCCAATGTCCTACTCTGAATCTACTATGCCCTGTATATCTTTCTATGTCTTTGGGCCCTCTCTACCCAGTAATTAGCATGTTTGACCTTTTTTACACACAAAAATGTTTCAACTCTCTATAAGCAAGTCCCATTATATGTCTGCAGAGACTTTTCTGTTCTAAACATTGACATTTCAGTGGAAGGGAGTACTATTCACTTCTGATAATTCACTAAACATCTGAACCATTATAGTTTTATTTATTTAATAGGTCTTATGAAGCTGCCATATTTTCTACCAACATAAAAGTTCATATGTCATGTAAGATTTGAAATTTTTTGCATGTTAAGAAAATGCTAAATATGTCCTCACATAGAAATTGACATTTCATTTGAATTTGCTGACTTTTTACCAATGAAACATAAAAATAACTTGGGATTTTGCATCTGTGTTTGGGCAAAATGTGTTGGTTCCATGGGTTAGATGGGTTAGAACAAGATATGAAAAGCATGGAGAAAAAAGTCAAGTGATAGTATTAACTAGAGGTGAGGATTACAGGTCACAGCAGGGGAGGCAAAAGAGTGAGAATCCCTGGGTTTAACAGGTGTGAAACCTTGAATAAACCTCTGTGTCAACCTAGTCCCAGTTTCTGTGTCTCTAAATCAGTGCTCCTCAACCTGTGGGTTGTGACCGATTTGGGGGTCCAATGACTCTCTCACAGGAGTTACCTAAGACCATCAGAAAACAGATATTCCTGATGATCTTAGGAA
>PVJH01043164.1:0-13800 GCA_004026705.1 Nesogale talazaci | reverse complement strand
GGCCCTGCCGTCGCTGCGCTCGCCCGCCCGGCCGCGGCGCCCCCCCGCTGACCCCCCTCTCTCGCGCAGCCCCCTGGCGGCGCGGCCCCCGGCGCAGGCGGCAGCGGAGGCGGAGCCGCGCGGCCCCGGCTTCTGGGACGCGTTCGCCAGCAGGTGGCAGCAGCAGCAGGCGGCGGCGGCGTCCATGCTGCGCAGCGCCGAGCCCCCCGCGGAGCCGGACCCCGAAGCCGGCCCGGAGGCCGCCGAGGAGGCCGCCGAGCGCCCCGAGCCGCGGGAGGCCGACCCCGCGGCCGGCTTCAAGTGGGGCTTCCTCACCCACAAACTGGCCGAGATGCGAGTGAAGACTGCGCCCAAGGGCGACTAGTTCCCAGGGCCGGCGCAACGGGGCGCCTGCCCCTCCCCAGCTCCCATAAAAGCCCGTGGCCGGACACCCTGTGTGGCTGCCTGCTTTTGTCTGGACGTCGTCGGGGAGGTCCGCTTTCGAGTGGGCGGGTGGGCTCCCGGGCCCGAAGGGGTCTTCGCCACACAGCCTAAAAGCCATTGCTGTCCAGGGCCGTCGGCCGCTCAGCGACCCGAGAGGGCTTGGCGCAACTCCTGTCTCCATGGAGTGTCCGAGCAGAGCGGATCGGGCCCCGGGGTGGGCTTCTGCCGCCACCTCTCGCTTAGCAGCCCAGCCCGAAGCCACCGGGACGGGGAGAAAGTTAAATTCCGGGGTAGCCGGCCTGAGCCCCGGTGGCTTAAGTGGTTGAGTGCGGGACTGCAGCCCGTGGGCTTGGCGGTTCAAATCCAGCGGCCCCCCAAAAACCGAAACAAACAACAACAACAACATTCCGGGGTAGCTAAGGTATCAGACTTGGGGCGAAACTTTCCCAGGGAGCTGGGGCGCTTCAGGGAGTGGGCTCCATGGCCTGTTCAGTCTGTCTGAACCGGACAAACGCAGCCTGCAGCCTGTGCGGCCCTACTCTGGCCAAGGCGGGGGTTGCTGCAAGGAGATGAACCATTCAGACTACCCGCGAGTCCCACCCACGGTGACAAGAACCGAAGCTGAGACGCAAAAATAGTGCAGTCCTTGGGAGCGCAGAGGCGGTGAGGGGGGCTGGGGCCCTCAGAAAGACTTCCTGAAAGAGAACATGTTTCAACTTTAAAGGGTTAGATTGGCAGGAAAGGAAAGATAAACTCGGGGTGGGGGTGGGAGGAGGAGGACCGTGGACAAGGGCCTGGAGATGAGGGCGTGTGGGGAGAGTAATGCGACAGCATGGATGTGTGGGAGCCAGAGGCCGTGACCGGAGGAGGTGGCCATCCACAGAGCCCCTTTGCTGGCCACGTGACCACAGCGGGAAGCAAAGCTCGGGGAGCAGGGCCGTCTAGACACCAGTGGGGCTCACTAGCCCCCACCCCACTTCCGGTCCAGTCACCAGCCCACCGGAGATAATCGCGTACCCCCCGTCGAGTTGTGATTCATAGTGGCAGAGGGTTTCCGCGCGACTAAATCTTCAGCCTCGGGATGAACACCCGACGCTCACCCCACAGCGCCACGTGGGGTCCTGGTGATAGCGATGATTTTGAAGCAGTATTAGGAAAAAGGTGCTAAGCGCCCTGCAAGTTCCCGAACTCTGGCTGTCAGTCAGACCCATAGCTAGCTCAATAGTTCGGACTTAGAGGAACGCTAGACATCGGAACTGCCGAACTGGTACCGTACTAATATTACGGATGGCGTCGTGGTTATACGCTGTGCCTGCAAGGTCAGCCCTCGAAACCACCAGCCTTGCCTTGGGAAAAAGACTAGGCTTCCTGGCCCGGGGATGAGTTACAGTCCCGGAAACCTACAGCGGCGACTCTACCCAGTCCGATAGGGACGCCAGGAGAGCGGATCGTGTGTTTGTTTGATTTAGTACTACTCGACTATAGATACGAAGTCGGCGGTTTGTGGGGTCTCCCCCGAGCCCCGCACCCCCTCTTTAAAGAGCGGTCCAGCTGAAGCTCCGAGAGATTACGTGCTAGCCCCGGGGCGCACTCTAAAGCGCCCCCTCTTAAGCGCCCCCTCTCCTTACCATCTGTGTCCTCATCCAAGCACACAGCCCATTAAAAATGCCGTTTTCCTTTTATTCAGCAGGTTTTGTGATCCTCCAGCCCTAGTCCTTAAGCCCCAGGCCCGGCCTCCGCTGAAGCCACGCAGCCCGCCCACGGCGCCACAGCCCCGGGCAGGGTCTCCGGGATCATTTTGTCCCCTCTCCCCCGGAGACCCCAAAGGAAGGGCTCGCCCCCAGGTCTGCGCATGACGGCGGGGGCGCCCCGGCGGGCCCGGGTCCAGCCCCGACCCGCGGGGCCCGCGCGCTCAGACCTCGGACTCGCGCGGCGGGTCCCGGGCGCGCTGGCAGCCGTACAGCCACTGGATGACGCGCGCGTTGCGCTCCACCACCGACACCGCGGGCCGCGCGTCCCGGGCCGAGCCCGCCGCCCCGCCGCCGCCGCCGCCGCCGCCGCCCGCCCCGTCCGCGTCGCCGGCTTCACTGTCGCCCGAAGTCCAGGCGCTGCTGTCCCCGGAGCTGGTGGGCGGCGCCGTGCCCGCCGGGGAGGTGGCGTCGGCGGCCCAGCTCTGCGGGGAGAAGCGCTCGGCGCCCAGCACCTCCACCAGCGCGCGCTCCAGGCCGCAGTAGTTAAAGAAGCGCTCCTTCTCCGACAGCGGCAGCGAGCACGTGGGGCACAGCGCCCGCTTCACCGTGGCTTCCGGGGCGTCGCGGGCCGCAGCCCAGCCCCCTGGGGCCGCGGGCCGCTCGGCGGAGCCCGGGCTGCTGGCCGGGGCGCCTGGGGAGGCGCCCAGGAAAAGGCGTCGCACGAGCCCCTGCCCCTTGGCGTTCTCTTTGTTCACGGACGTCTTGCAGTCTCGCTTCTGGCGGTAGAAGATGAGGGAGTCCGGCCTGGGCTGTCTCCGGCCGCTGCCCCGCCGCACGGGTCTGGGCAGCCGCGGGGAGGCCGCCGAGGAGCCCAGCTCGTTGCAGGGGTGCGGGGTGAGCGGGCCCGGGGCTCCCCGCAGGGCTGGCTCCTGGCGCCGTGCTATAACTTGGTGGGTCTTGACATACTTGGCTTTGTCTGCTTCCAGCCGCTCCACGGCGCTGGGGGTCCGGCCCCTGGACGGGGTGGAGGGAGAAGCTAGAAGCATCTTAGTAGCGGCGGGTTAGACGTTCCTTTCCATAAGCCACGGGCAGATCGCTGGCCCGGCTGGGAGCTGGGGCTTCCTAGGGCCTGCAGGGAGAAAGGGTTTCCAGAGGGCAGGCCTTCCTAGGGCTGGAATAGACAGCCCCCTCCCCCATCCAAGGAAGCAGGCCTCCGGGGCCCAAGGGTCAGCGATTCAGGCTCCCCTTCCTCTTCCTCAGAGCTATTCCGTTGGACCTCCCTGGCCACCAGAAACATAGACAACTCCCAGGGTGCCCCAATCTGGCCACAGGACCGTGCCAAGCAGGCACCGGCAAGCAGGACACTTGGGAAAGGAAGTGGGGCAGGTCCCGGCCCCATTCCCGAAAGTGGCCACAACCGGAAAAAATACCTTTTCCCAGCCCAGCAGCTTTGAGTCCAAGACAAGGAGACTCCCCAGCCACAGGCTCGATCCGGCTGGGCCCACCCTTCCCGCCCCCAAGCCCCGAGGTCAGGGATATAACCACAGGGTAGGAGCCTCCGGTAATTGCAGCCAGTGGCCCTGCCCAGGTCTGGCAGGGCCACTTGGGAAGGAGAGGGAGGTGGTCAGCAGGTCACGGCAGCCTGCCCCGCCAACCACTC
Source organism: Nesogale talazaci (assembly GCA_004026705.1). Classification (NCBI taxonomy): domain Eukaryota; kingdom Metazoa; phylum Chordata; class Mammalia; order Afrosoricida; family Tenrecidae; genus Nesogale; species Nesogale talazaci. The sequence goes on along the minus strand of PVJH01043164.1, from coordinate 10,026 downwards.
TGCCTGCTCTGCCAACCAGTCTGTGCCCTTGTCAAACAAATTCCTGAAGGCTCTGCGCTTACCATCCCTGTCTAACCTCCGTGAGACCAACTCAGAGAAGAGGGGGCTTGCTCCCGTGGCCCTGAGATCCCCCTCTTGTCTGGCTCTCCCTCTGGGAGCTTGTTCCTGTTCCTGCGGACAGAACGCCTGGGGGATTCTGCTAGAAATGGGGCCCTTGCCTCGCCCCAAAGTCTCTGCTACCAATTCTTCCCAATAATTTGCATGCCCAGAAATCACTCTCAGGGACTCTGCCCCTTCTGGGGACACCTTGTGACCCTCCTCTGGCTTCCTTCTCCAGGGGGAGAGGCCAGGCTGTAAATCAAGTGCTGACAGGCCACCCACAGGGCTCAGCTCCCCCCCCCCCCACTCCCCTGCAGAGACCAGCCTGGAGGGACACTTCAGAGCTGGGAGCTGAGGGGGCCTTGGATCTGGTGACAACAAAGGAAGGGGTGGGGGAAGGGAGCCCCTGAGAGGCCTGGGGGTAGACACCCTGCCTATTCTGTTCACTGGAGCCCAACCTGGTCGGCTTCCCTGTCTCTCTCTGGTGGGAGGAGCCTCTCCTCAATCCCAGCCCTGGGTGTGCATTAGAGAGCCCCTTTGTGGGGTTGGCCAGACTGGGAGCTTCAGAAGAGGATCGCCAAGGCTGTCCTCCAGGGTGCAGCTGGCTGGTTTGGAACCACCGGACTTTCAGCCCCTGATCAGTATTTAGCCACCATGCCACTGAGGGAGAGGGACCCCACTTTGTCACTAGCTGACCCCCTTGGTAGGTGACTCAGCACCCAGCTAGCCAAGGTTGCCTGGCAGTGCCCCTTCCTCCCTGGGCCTCCCCAGGACTGTACTGGGCGAGGAGTCCACATCCCAGCTTCTAGGGATGTGCGCTCGCTCCTCTGACCTCTGAGCAGCCTCAGTCCCCTCCTCTCCTGGCTGAGCAGCTAGGCTATAAAAAACCCCTAAACATAGGGACCGAAATAGTCCACGGCACCCTGCCTGCTTTCTGGGCTGGCCGCCATCCCCAGACCGCAGGCTTTCAACCTCGAACCTGCACAGTCCTCCTCCTCGGGCCTCTGTCCTTTGGCCACCTTTGCTGAGGCCTGGGGTCAGCGGTGGGAGTGCTGCCCACGGCTTCACTGGGGAGGTGGGGTGTCTTCTGAATGGGACCCAGAGGAATCCTCTCCCACCCCAGCCCTGGGCTCCGCTGCACTCACCTCTGCTGGGGAGATTGGAATGGAGGAGTCTCCAGGCAGGTCCCAACTGAGACCAGGAAGGACAGCAAAGACTGGAAGTAACTTTGGTGGCAGCCCAACCTCACTCTCCACAGGAAAAGCCCAGAGAGCCTCCACTCCCCCAGATTAACCCTAGCCTTCCTGACCCAGGGCCTGGCCTCCATTAACTCCTTCCTGATCACAGGCTCAGCTCTCCAAGCTGGACAGGCCCTGGGGACCAGGTCCAGTTGCTGCTGTATGTTACAGATGGTCAAACCGGCCCTAACCAATGATTGGCCATGAAGACACAGTCATCTTGGAGCACAGCCAGGACCCCAGACAGAGTCTCTGGAGTAGTCCAGTCGACCTGACCTTGGCAGATGCTACCCTAAGCTGAATGGGCAGACAGATCCAGGCGCAGGCTGCCTCGCTGACCTTCTGCACAGGTAGCAGGCTCAGTCTTGTCCGAGTGGGGGTGGGGGTGGGGATGGATGGCAGGGCAAGCCTGCCCTCCCTTGGCCCAGGCCAGCAGCCTGCAGACAGTGGTGCTGCAGATGTGCAGGCTGGGCCTGTCCCAGCAAGTCAGGGCACAAGTGGTCCATCCAGCCGGTGGCAGGTGTTTCTGGCCAAGGTTTCTCTGAGGGGCAGATTGACTGGGAAGAGGGCACAGAGGAGAGGATTCTGGGGTCCAGTCTTTAAACCCTCTCCTTTTCTTGATGGCTGTGGGTGGAGAGCTGGTACACCCTTTCTTACCTGCCACCTCTTCTCTGAGGGTGAACCCCTGCCCCCACAGTATGGGCACCAGGGAAGTTCCTCCTCTTCCTCCAGGGTAACCTCCCCAGTACCCAGTACCTCCCCAGTACCCTGAGTCCCCAGAAGGCTTATACAACTCCCTCCCTCCCTCTCTCCCTCACTGGACCACAGAAGCACCAAACCCAGCAGGCTGCTTGCCTCCCTTGGAGCACTGACAAAGATGTGCAAAGCACTTTCACATCTGTGCTTTCTTACCTCCTTCGGATCTTCTGTAGCCCCTGAGATAAGGGGCCCAGAGGAAGGACCAGCCCCAGGCTGGGGGGGTCAGAAAACAAGATCAGAGGGAGTGAGACAGTGTCCAAAGCCGAGCTCTAAGGCACTCTTCCATCCCAAACCCTCAGCCAGGGTTTGCAGGAGATAACGAGTCTGAAGATTCTAAGGCCCTAAGAACCTTCTAGTAAGAAAATTGTATGGCCTCCTTTAAGAAACCTTTTTGGCTTGTTTTTCAGTCCGAGATAATTCCATATTGTTTTATCACAGCCCTGGACAACACTGTCCTCTGACACAAAGGAGAACGCTTGGGGACTATGCTCTGTCATTCTCTCCATTTTCCAGCCTGGGAGAGCAAGGAATGCCAAGTGTATCCAGGCTCACGTGATGAAGAGTAAGAATGCTTATTGAGAGGTCACGCTCGAGGCTTCTCCAAGTTCTCTACACATTCACTACTGTATTGATCTTCACGACAATTCAAGGAAGTGGGTATTTTTAGTCGCCAAATTGTATTCTCCTTTATCTTAAATATGGGGTGTGGGCCGGTCTCCCTGAGGTCTGGTGGTGAATGGGTTAAGCACTGGGAGGCTGGGCTGGACCCAGCTGGGATGCTGTCAATGGCAGGAAACCTGGCCTGTGAAGGGGGAGGATGGGGCGGTAGTGTCTGACGTGCCACCCCCATCCCTTTGGTCTTAAAGGGGAGCCATTGGGTTGGATGAAAGGAGGGCAGGGACCCCACTCCCCAGCTAGAGGCCAGATGCTGCCCTGTGGGGAGAGGGGCTACAGGGAAGCGCAGGTAAAAGGAGGGGTCTCCAGATTCTCTCCTACCCCAGGGACCCTCCATCAGCGGCTTGAGGCCTCGGTTTGGAAGTCCCCAATCAGAGGGAGGGACAAAGCAGTCCCTTAGGAGGGGTGTGTGTGTGTGTGTGTGTGTGTGTGTATGAGAGAGAGAGAGAGGCTGCTCCCAGGATCCCCCAGTCTGGGGGAGTCCATGGACAGCTCCCAGTCACAATGGACATCATGTCCAGGGTGCTGAGCACTGAGGCTGAGGCTCTACGAAGATTGAGCAGAGGAGGGGTCAAATGGGAAGGGGACTCAGAATCAGACTTTTTCAGAGAAGAGGAGGAGGTGGGACTACATCTGCCACGCCCAGCCTCTGGGCCGGGCCCCCCACCTCCCATCCCTCTCTCTCTTCCTGGTCCTGAGTCCCCAGGGAGAACCTTAAAGTGGCTTCTTCCGGTGAGGGAGGTGGCTGGTGGGCGGGACGCTTCCTTCCTCTTCTGGGACCTCGGTCCAGGTCACCTCGACGACGAGGATTATTCAGGAATGGGCTGCAGTCTGAGCCAACTCCAGCTCCTTCTGGGACAGGGTGACCGTGAGGAGCAGAACTGTGAGTGAGACAGGCAGGGAGCCCCTTCAGGTCCAGCCTCCGAGGGCGGGATCGCCTGGTCACTGGGGAGAAAATTGATGTCACCTCCTTCAGCCCTCCAACCGGCCCTAGTCCCCAGCCCTCGAGACCACAATCCTGGTCCGCCCTTCTCAGGCTGTGCAGCCTTGAGCAAGGACTTCTCTTAGTCTTGCTGGTGGAAACCTAGAATATCAGCCTCCTGGTGGGGGGTGGAGGTGGGGAGAGGTGCCAACCCCACCAAGTGACAGTCTAAACAACAAAATGACTGTCTAAAACATTTGGGTAATTCTTCAGCAGAAATGTTTTGTTTTGTTTTGTTTTGTTTTGGGGCGGGGGGCATCACTGCTCTCCCGTGGTGGGAGTAGGAGGCCCAGCCCCACTGCTGGAATTGAACCTCCGTCCCAGTGGGCTGCAGTCCCGCGCACAACCACTACGCCACTGGGGCTCAGCCCGAAATGTTTTATTTTTTATAAGAGTACCCCTCTCATTTCTGATGACTACAAGCCACTTTTTTCCAAGTCCTACTGAGAAAAATATATCTACAAGGTTAAAACTCTATGCTAATTTGCTTTGTGAACCTTCTACTGCGCTCTGGCCAGGGCGGTCTTTATGACCCCATTCTCATCACCTGGCTTTATCTGCACTCCTTATAATAAGGTGACCAGACGTCCCGATTTTTAGCAATTTGCCTTGTGGCGTTTAAAAATTAAAATAAATATATTACAATAAGATTTTTGCATTCTATGAACATTTCTGTTGCTCCATATGGACCAAATTTTTCATCAAGGGCCCCTGTCCCCCCGGTCAATGGGGTCCCGCTTATAATCTGGTCACTTGACCTTATAAGCCTGCACTGTTATTTTCCTCGCTGCTGGTACTTTTAGCGTCACCGGTTTTGTCATATTTTCTGGTAACTAGTATCTGTGAACCTATACCAATAACATTTGGGGAAATGAAACAATAATTAAGGAAAAAGAAGGGGAAATAAAAAAAAACTTCCCGGGCTGAGCCCCGGTAGCGTAGTGGTTGAGTGCGGGACTGCGGCCGACTGGCTTGGCAGTTCAAATCCAGCAGCAGCAAGGCTGGGCCTCCCACTCCTACTAGAGAGCAGTGATGCCTAAAAAAAAAACAAAAAAACTTCCCAGTTGTTGATAAGATTTTAACTAATAACATTGTAATTCAACATAGTTTTTTTTTTTTAAATCATCTTATTGGGGGCTCATACAACTCTTTTTTTTTTTTTATTTTGGATTTTTTGTGCATCACTGCCCTCAGGTGGTGGGAGTAGGAGGCCCAGCCCCACTGCTGGAATTGAACCTCTGTCCCAGTGGGCCGCAGTCCCGCGCACAACCACGACGCCACCGGGGCTCAGTCCTCATACAACTCTTTTATCATGATCAATACATACATCTCTTGTATGCAGGCCACATTTGTAAATATGTTGCCATCATCATTCTTGAAACATCCTCCTTCTACTTAGGCCCTTGCTATCAGCTCCCCGTATTAGAAACACCAAACCCACCACCCGGTAGGGGGTGCTGAGTCTGTACCAGAGCCAGAGGCCTTGTCTCCGTGCCTCAGGGTGGCAGGTGTGTTTCACAGCCCCTTGCCTGACTCTCACGTCACCAAGGCTCCTGACGGGATGTGGTTCTTTAGCTCCTACCCTCCATAGACATCTTCCTGACCCCTCTGGCCTAGACCTTTCTTTTCCCCTTCCATTTCCAAAGACTTGCTCTCAGTTGTCAACTAAACCTTTTACATACCTGCTTTAGACCTGGAGTCAGCAGATGGGCCAGATGTGGCCCTTGGTCTCCTGGAGCTCAGCAACCGAGCTGTGACATGGGTGTTGGGAGGGACAGGGAGGTGAGCAAAGCCTGAGGACATGTGGAGGTGAGATTGTTCTATCTGGTGTGGGTGACGAGCTGAGAGCCATGGTTGGGCCAGGGTCACAGTGAGGGCGGGCAAGCGGGGGCTCTCAGGGGGATGGACCGACTGTGGAGTGAAGAGAGGGGAGAGAGGGCTCTGTGAGGCCAGGAGGTTCCATCAGGGTAGGGAGCCTCAGAAGGACTGGGGTGCAGGGAAGCTTCTAGAAGATAGGATGACTGGGAAGAGATTCTGAGAGATGGCGGATGTTCAAAGCTAGGGATAGGGCTTGGTGCTGGGTGTCAGAAATGTCTCTTACTGTGAGAAGAGGCCCCACACTGGCCTTGGGGAACCCCCCCACCACGCCACTCACCCCTCATTCCAGGTTTTCCGTTCTGGAAAGAACCTCGGCTGCTGCAACAATAGCCTGGCTCCCACAGGTTCTCCCTCCACGGGGTGTGGCCTCTGGGCAGAGCCACAGGGAAGGGAGCTGGTCGGGCAGGGGGAGAGAGGCTAGGGTGATGATGATGGGGTGGGTGGGGAGACAGGAGACAGGAAGACAGCATTAAAATTCCTTCCTGCACGCTCTCTTAGTGAACCACATGAATAAGTTACATTTCTGCCTTCACAGAATTCACAGCCCAATATTTATATAATAACAAAACCAACCACTTTGTTATTGTGATCATGACATTTATTGAATACTTACTATGTGCTGGGAAATAGGTCTGAGAGCTTCTAGGGCAGCACAGAAAGCTCCCTGCTGGATGGCTGACCTTAAGATTGGAGGTCAAATCTCACCCAGATGCATGTGTAAGAAAGTTCTGACCCGGAAACACTATCAAAGGTCAACAAACAGACCTCGAACTACTTACATGCTTTTCTTTTGCTTGTCGTTGGGTTTTTGGTTGTTGTTTTGTTTTCTTTTGTTCTGTCTTGTTTTTGTGCATATTATTATTTCTGTAGGTCTATCTAGATAAGGTAGATGGAATAAACAATCTGGAGGAGAAAACACGCTCAGAGTGATGGTTGGGGTGGGGGTGGGAAACATGGGGGAGTGGGAGGCGGGGGATAGGAATGAGTGTTAACAAACCCAGGGACAAGGGAACAACAAGTGAGCCAACATCAATGGGGAGGAGGGTGTAGCAGGCCTGGTTGGGGTTGATCATGCTCGGCCTTCATTTAGGTTTTAGTAATTCCTTTTGGTTACATTGCCCTTGATCGAAGTGGGAGAAGAGGAAAAAGGAAATAGAGGAAAGAAGTAGGAGGCAAAGGACATTTATAGAGGTCTAAATAAAGACTTGTACATATATAAATACACTTATATGACAATGGGGAAGTAGATCTATATGCATGTGTTTAGAGATTTAGTATGAAGGTAGCAGATGGACAGTAAGCCTTTACTCAAGCACTCCCTCAATGCAAGAACACTTTGTTCTATTAACCCGGTATTCCATGATGCTCTCCTTCCGGACAAGATCCATGAAGACAAAGCGGGCGCGTAAGCAAAATTCCATTTTCCCCATGAACTTTTAAAAGCAACTTCCATATGCCCATCACGTGTCTGTCAGTTTGTGAGAGTGACTCGTGTGACACTGGACACTGTGCCTCTGGTAATTGCAAATACCCGCAGAATCACCTGCGGGCACATGGTTGAAGGGAACTTCCAGACTAAGACAGACTAGGAAGAGGGAACCCCTGGAACCCTTATGCAAGGTAACAGACCATTGGATGACACAGTGCTGGAAGATGAGCCCCTCAGGCTTGAAGGCACTTCAACAAACAAACAAACAAGACCAGGGAGGAGCTGCCTCCTGCAAGTAGAATGTCTCACGCTGACGTGGGTGGAGCGAAGCCGTGAGCACCTGCGTTTGCTGTGAAGGCACAACTCACCTAGAGAAGAAACCGCTACAAGCATCCTTACTAAAGTACCAGAATGTGGAGTGTCTGAGGTATAAGTCAGGAATAGCGGGAGTCACCAGAAAACTGAATGGAATGCACAAAGATGGATATTTTAGATCGACAGGATTGAGCAGAAATGGATTGACGTTGGCCATGTTGAGTTCGACAATCATAACCACCAAATAATAATAAAGTCATACTTTTGCTTAACATGATACAGCTAACATGTATATTACTGAAAACATAGTAGCTCCATTTAATTTTTTATTTTATAAGGGAACAAAGCAAAAAATATTTAGCGCATACAGCAATAACTCATTGGAACTACAGCCCTTGTTTCTAGAACTACCTTCCAACCAATGTCCTCAGTGAGTACATCATCAGGCTGTGGTTCTTTGCTCGGTGGGGTGACCCAAAACCTTTATTACTAAAGAGTCTGGGCTGTTAGGAGTCATGTCACGGTCGGGCTGCTACAGTTTAAGATGACTTTAATCATAGGACATGGAAGTCCTAAGAGATGACCCAAGGAATCTCCTGGGTTCCAGATTTATTCTTCTTTATCTTCATTATGTACTAATCCAATTTCCCCTTAAAAACCAACATCAGTCACGGTGTGCAACACAGGAACACTCTTCTTCGACTGTTTGTCCTGAGATAGGAGGAGGCCAAAATGGCCAGGAGACATTCTCAACTTCCAGCTGAATGGAATCAGTGTTGTGCATCCAGGCATATTCCTCTTTGGGGAAGTCGGATGTCCAGACCCAACTTGCAGAGGGTTGCAGAGACAGGAAGCAAACATGTGGCGGTGGGTCGTTAGGAATAATAGTGAGGAGTGTCAGTCCCATTTCCAACCCTTGGATTCTGGACCCTAGGATCCTGACTATTGGAGAGACATGCTGATGCTGTTACTGTGCCTTTAAACGCCCGTCAGCCAGCTGCTTCGGGAGGAAGGGGAGCATGGTAAGACCAGTAAGTTCGTGAGCATGGGCCCATTGCCACACTTCATTTGCTACGACATGAGTTCCTTGATCTGAGATGATGTGCAGGATGCCATGTCGGGGGATGAGACATTTTTTTAAGTCCCTCTGTGGGAGCTTTAGCAAAAGCATTGCCTGCTTGGAGAACAAATCCACGTCCAGGTTGTGTCTATTCCAGTAAGAAGGAGAAACGCTGCCTTTTCCATGAAGGCCATGGTCCTATGGAACCAGTCTACCCTCAGGTTGCTGTGTGATTGTCCACCCTTCCCCGAGGAAAAGTCTCATGCTTTGGACTCAGTATTGTTTCCGCAGCTGGCAGATTGGGCACTCGGCTGTGGCGGGAGCCAAGTTAGTCTTTGTGATTGCCAGTCTGTGGTGCTGATAATTTATAAAGTATTATTTCTCCATGTCTTACATTAGCCAAAGTCTCCCTTCACCCACTTTTCTGTTGTCTGCCCTCCAGGGAGGGGCTATACGTAGATCTTTATAATTGATTCCCCCTTTCTACTGCAACTTCCCTCCACTCTCCCAGTATCACCACTTTCACTGCTGGTCCTGAAGGGATCACCTGTCCTGGATTCCCTGTGTTTCCAGTTCCTATCTATACCAGTGTACATGCTCTGGTCTAGCCGGATTTGTAAGGCAGAATTTGGATCATGATAGTGGGTGGGAGGAAGCTTTGAAGAACTAGAGAAAAGTTATATGTTTCATTGGTGCTATACTGCACCTTCCTTCCCCTGACCCATATGTAAGAGGATGCCCAGTTGTCTACAGATGGTCTTTGGGTCCCCCAATCTGCACACTCCCCCATTCAGGATATGATTTTTTGCTCTTTGATGCCTGATACTTGACCCTGTTGACAACTCATGATCACACAGACTGGTGTGTTTCTTCCTTGTGGGCTTTGTTGCTTCTCAGCTAGGTGGCTGCTTGTTTATCTTCAAGCCTTTAAGACCCCAGATGCTATATCTTTTGATAGCTGGACACCATCAGCTTTATTCACCACCTTTGCTTATGTACCTACTTTGTCTTCAGCGATCTTGTCAGGAAGGTGAGCATCATGGAATGCCAGTTTAAAAGAACAGTGTTCTTGCATTGAGAGTACGTGAGTAGAGGCTCAATGTCTTTCTGCTACCTTAATACTAAACCTCTAAATATATGCATATAGATCTATTTCTCCGTCATCATATATAAATATATTTATATAGGTATATGCCTGTATTTAGACCTCTATAAATGTCCTTTGCCTCCTAATTCTTTCCTCTATTTCCTTTTCCTTTCCTCTGGTGCCACTCTCAAGCTCATCCTTCATTTGGGTTTCAGTAATTCCTCTTGGTTATCTTGCCCCTGCTCAATCCCTACCAGGCCTCGACACCCTCCTCCCATCGATTTTGGCTCACTTTTCGTTCCCTTGTCCCTGTGTTTGCTAACATCACTTCCTTTCCCCCCACCGCCCCTCCCCCATGTCCACCACCACCCCCAGCAGTTGGTCCAGTTGTTTTCTCTTCCAGATTGTTCATCCCACCTAGCATATCTAGTGAGACTTGCAGAGATTATAATATGCACAAAAACAAGACAGAGCAAGAAAACAAAACAACAACAACAACAACAA
>PVJH01043163.1:0-13779 GCA_004026705.1 Nesogale talazaci | reverse complement strand
TATATAGACCTCTTTCTTATACACATGTGTCTCCATGAATTTGTTTCTCTAGTCGACCCGGACTTACATAAGCCCCAACAAAAACATGAGACTTGAAAAGCAGATGCGAGACCAGAATTGAAGGACACTTCTGAAACCCTCTCAGACAATCCCCTCCAACTATCACTGCAGCGGGTGCCAGGCCCCCCTGACCATCACAGCTGGGGCTCCTCACGTGGCCTTACCAGAGATTATCAGTCACAGCCCCAATGACCATCTTGACAGACACACCACTGATCCTGTCCGCTCCTTGGAGAAAAACACCCATGAGACCCATTTTGAATCGGACAGGCATTTGCTTTACGATGATTTTGTTTAGAATTAACCTCCGTTGGCACACTTTCAAAATGTCAATTATCTCCTTTTAGAAAAAAAAATCATCATTGATATAGATCTTGATAGGACAAAGTTATGGATTATACAGTTATTGAAACTCTAAAGGCAGGACAGCACTGTGTTGTCCTTTTTAAGGGAATAGAGGAGCCCACTGGATTGTTCCAATATCCTTTCTGTCCCTTTCCCCTGGACGTTTGGAAGCTCCCTCATAACAGCTATGGTTCCCTCAAACCCCCTGCTCACGCTGGACGAAGACAAGGCCTCTTCAGTTGAATGCAGAGGACACGCTCAGCTTGAGCTCACTGAGGAAGTGCCAGGTATAGGGCATTCTCTCTCTAGAAAGCCGGCCATTCCTCAGCCCAGGCTGTGAAGCACACAAGCTGCGACTCTGTGATTGCTCTGGCTAATTCCAACAGTTCACAGGTTGCCTGTTCATCTCCATGGAAAATCCAAACCATTGGTGGCTTTGTGACGATGGGCTCATAACAAGTCATTGGCATTTTTTAAGCAATAAAAGAAGTGTGTAAGGACAGAAGCCTGGGCTCCAATTCCAGCTCCACTTAGACCTGCCATTAATTAACATCATATGACAGGACCAAAGAAACAGGTCACTTCACACACCCCTTCCCAAACATGGAACACCTCTTCTAAAAAGTGGGCTCACTTAGATGATGTCCAAAGTCATCTTCTGTTCTAAAATGCTTAGTAATATGTAAGGATTATATTAACAGAGCAGGTGTTTAAGCCAGGAGAAAAGAATTTGAATTTGCTGTTGTCACTATAAACCCTTCTGCTCGTAGAGTATATTCACATAAGATAACATGATGGTGCAGTGGTTAAACACTTGCCTGCCAACTGGAAGGTTGGTGGTTCAGAGCCACCAAAAGTTCTGTAAAAGAAAAGCAGGGCAGTTTGCTTCAGTAAAGAGTTACAGCCCTGGAAATCTTATGGGCAGTCCTCCTCTGATGTGTAGGCTGATGGTGGGATGAAATCAACTCAAAGGCAATGAGGGTGATGCAAATATAAAACATATGTTGCTATTTAAATTTTATAATAAATATATATGTGTTTAAAGTTGCCACGCTTTCTACCGCATACCGAAAGACAAAATGTATTTCTCCCTTTTGAAATTATTGAAGCATTTTTAAATGCACTCTACAAAATCTTAAAGGTTTCCTTTGGGAGAGGGAGAAAACATATATGGGCTGTCATTTAAGGGTGACAATAAAATATGCCCGTGTCCGTCCCTGTTCAGAATGACCTGCTTATTTACTTGTAAATTCCAAGAGCCAGCTGCCATGAATACTCCACTGGAGTTTTCATGAATTTTCTAGCTAATGAGGTTTGCTGAGCCATCAACACACCGCTCAGGTGACAGCCAGCTTTTCAGCAAACCCACAGCTCAGCTCCGTGGCCTCCTCCTCTCCCCACATGCTGCAGCTCCAGCAGTGCAGGCTTCTCCCTCTTCACACGGCTCCACTGCAGGGGAGACTGTGGGGCGGTGGGCAGGCTGATGCATTACGGCAATCTGACTTATAGATGCTCCCAGGTAACTGGAACCCGAAGGAGATCAGAGCTGAACCTAGACACAGTGCCACTTGCCTGCAGCCCCGCCCTCCCTGCCCCGCCCAAACAAGCTTTGTTGTAATTTTAGCCATCTTTTCTATGAACTAGATGCTTCTAAGCAGGCTGAGCTCTGTGTGCTTTCAAGCTATCTCTTTCACATGTAGAAAGGTAGGGAGGGGACGTTGAGGACTGAGATGAGCCTGACCCAAGCCATGGCGTTTTTCATCGCCTCTTGTGCATGCGAGAGTGGGACGGGGAACAAGGAAGACACCGAAGAGCCCCAGTGGGGATGATGGTGCTGGCGAAGGAAATCGGAAGTACCACGGACTGCCCAAACCACCGGCACACTTGTCCTGGATAAAGGACAGCCAGAGGGTTCTGGGGGTCGAAGAGGGCTAGACAGTCAATGCACGTACTTTGACAGGTTCAAGGGAGACACCTGTCCCTGGAGAAGGACGTCATGCTTGGCATACTGGGGTGGGGGTGGCAATGAGGAGGGAAACCCTGGGTGAGATGGACTGACCTAGTGGCTGAAATAGGGCCTCCCACATAACAGTGAGGCGGAGGACCAGGATCCGGAAATGTCTCTCTGTTTGGCACGGTGCAGCTGTGAGCTAGAACGACGTGACAGCACCTGGCCACCACGACTCCATGTTGCCTGCCCCCTCACGATGAACCTACAGGCAGACGGCTCCTTAGGTCTGTACAGCTCTGGCACATCTTTTTTTTTCCCCCTGCATCACTGCCTTGTTGGGAGTAGGAAGTCCAGCCTTGCTCCTGGAGAGCTGCTGCTGGATTTGAACCGTCCACCCTGTGGGCCGCAGGTCCGCACACAATCACTGCACCACTGGGGCTCAGCTGAGCCAATACACCGTAAGGGGAGAAGACAGCCTTGCCTTTCTCCCGTGATTCTGCATGTTGGTGCACTTGCCTTCGTCTCTCCAAGGGCCCCTTTCCTTGGAGACTAGATCTTCCTCCTGAAGAACAGAGCCTTGTGGATCTGTCCCAAATAAGACAGATTCCTCTGCATTTAGGATGTCATGGCGGCACAGAGAGCTAAGAGCATGGCCGTTCCATGAAAGGCTGGGGGTTCAAACACACCCAGAAGAAAGTCCCAGAGGGAAAGCTGCTTCCGAAACATCACTACCTCATCAAGGCTTCAGGACGAAGCTCCACTGTGCAGACATGGCCTCAGCATGAGTTAAGACCGACACAAGGCAAATGGTTCGGCTATTTCGAGGGGTGGCGAGGGCTGGTGGTGGGTGTCTCTAACAAATGAACAGATTTGAGGCAATTCTCGAGTTTCTGAAAGACCTGGACCTCCGCTCCCCTCTCCCCCTCCCCAGGCTGTGTTCCCTCAGATGGAAGCCTTGACTCTTCTCAGGCAGCCTTTCTTCCAGGTGGTCCAAGCACCCCAGCAACACCTGGTGGGCTAGATTCATGCAGCCTCCCACGGGGATCACAATGTGAGAGTGAGTTCCAGGAAGTTAGCATCTTAACAAGGGTTTTCCAAGGTGACCCTAGGTAGCCACAGGTGTGAAAGCCACCTTCGCTGCCTGCATTCTGTTCACTTGTAAGCGCCCATAACAAGCCTCTGGCTCCTCTTTATAATCAGACTCCCTAACATGTAGCAACTCCGGCTTCTTGCCAGCACTCTCGGGGCACACTTCCCGTCTGTCCCCTGTGGCTTTGCCTCATTCTGGATTCAAGAACACCAGCCCTCTCACCACACTCTCACCTTGCCCAGGTCCCTGAAGGTGTTTACATCATCGCAGGATGCCAACTTATGCTTCCTCCTCCAGCAGAGAATTCTTCTACTGGCTCCCCTGCTAGAGGCCTCTCTAAGATCACAGGGGACCCACAGGGGTCAAATCAGCTACATCAGTGGAGAGAGATGAGGAGGAAGATCAATTTCAGGTGGAAGCTGAAGAAAATGACAACAAGCCCACCAGAGTCCAAGTACTACCGAGAGTGGACCCCACATGAATTTACAAACCATCTCAAGAACAGATTTGACGCAGTGAGCACCCACGATGAGAGACCAGGTGAGCGAGCGGTGGGAGGACAAGAAGAACATCGTACACCAAGAAAGCACAAAATCAAGGACGCAAGAGAAAGCCAAATGGAAGTCAGAGGAGACACTCTTAACTTAATTGAAAACATCCCACAACAGAAAGAAAGGGAAGATGAAAAAGAATAGATTTCAAGGATGCATAACGGACTAAAATGAAATGTGCAACCAGAGCCAGGGTTAGAAAACCAAGAGAGAAGAACACACTAAGGCTTTCTCAAGTAAAAAGAACTAAAAAGGAAAAGACAGCCTCAAGTCGCAGTACTGAAGGATCCCATAGGTAAGTACTGAGCGGCGCAGGCAGCATCAAAAGGAAACAGAAGGAAGATAAAGAGTCACCGCATCAAAAATAAGACCCGGTCTACGTCCCACCACTTCAGGAAGCAGCATCTGGTGAACAGACTGTGGTGCTGAAGGAAGCCACGGATGACAGACAACTAAAACCAAAATTTAAAAAAAACTTACAGCCATCAAGTCGATCCCAACTCCTGGCAATCCTACCCTGTGCTTCTGAGACTATAAATCTGTACGAAGCAAAGCGCCTCGGTCTTTCATTCCAGCAGTGGCTTGTAGAGTTGACCTTATGGCTAGCAGTTCATGATCGAAGGCTCCGAGAATTAACAGGACACCAATTGTTTCTGCAAAGGGATGCAACTTTCACAGGAAGTGGTGATTCCTCTAAGCCAAGATATTTGGAAGGCAGCTCCCTGGCCCACCAACTGGGCGAGATACATAATTAGGCCAATTCAAGAGAAAAGTGATCTAACAAAATTGGAAAATTATCAAACCGTATCATTAATACGACATGCAAGTAAAACTTGCTGAAGCGAAATCAAAAATGGTTGTAGCAATATAAGGGGGTACCTCCCAAAACCAGAATTCCTACCCAGCTATGTATTTATTTATTTATTTATTTTTTTACAAAACAAATTTATCACCGTCAAAAGACTCTTCATTACAAATAATACATTTGTCAAATCTGAGATTCCATTCTTGGAAACATTTTTGAAACTCATTTGTTTGGATGACTGATAGCACCTCCCTCGGTTTTGTCTTCACTTTTCTACATCTTCAAATCACTGTCCTTTCATGTTCCTCTGCATTCACGGAAGCAAAAAGAAGTCTCACAGAGCAAGGTCTGGTGAGTAAGGTGCATGGAACAAGAGAGGCATGCTGTTTTCGGCAAAAAACTGGTGCTCTGACATGGCTGATTGGGCAAGTGCACTGTTGTGGTGGCAAAACCAGTCCCCCATCTGCCACAAATCAGGCCTCCCGCCCACCGCCCCCACACACTGTTATGCAATTTTTTCAGAACCTCTAAATAGAAAGTTTGGTGAACGGTCTGACCTGTTGGAACAAATCTAAATGTACTACGAGTCGACATATTCATTCTTTGGGAAATTGACGGACATCCAGAATGAGGTTTGTTGTCAATCGACATTTCACCTTTTTTGAAATGATAAAGCCACTTGTACACTTTAGCTTTTCCCATAGCTCTGTCCTTGTAAGATGTGTTCAACATCACAACAGTTTTTAAGGCCTTTACCCCATCCCTATCCCATGAGCAGGAATCCACATTTCACATCCCCACACTGTTCTCTTAAATTGGCCATCACAAAAAATGAGGTTTGACTGAAACTGCTTTCATGAAAAAACTCACTGCATGGACTGAGCCCTGGTGGCATCGTGGTTGTGTGCGGGACTGCGGCCCACTGGCCTGGCGGTTCAAACCTAGCAGCACTTTTCCAGGAGCAAGGCTGGGCTTCCTACTCCCACCAAGGCAGTGATGCCCACCCTCCAAAAAAAGTTACATAAAAGCTCACTGCAACCAGAGAGAACCTTCCGAAGCAACGCCACTGGATGCAGTAACTCAGAAGAAGTTGCTTGATGCTCGCCTACCAAGGGAAAATTTGTATTCCCAAAGCTCTGCTCCGCCCAGCACCATTCCATGATTTTGTTTGTTTGTTTTTGTATCTCCTCATACATCAACAGGAGGCAGACAGAAATTCAAGGCACATTAAGAAGAATTTATACCTCTGAATAATGGCACTTGTGAAGAATACTGAATGTACTGTGGACCACCAGGGAATGTATTGTGACACACCCGTCTTGGGGGAAGTACAGACGGGGTGTTCCTTAGGAGCAAAGATAGTGAGACTCTGTTATCGGGAGAGATCCATCCCTGGAGAAGAACTTCATACTTGGTTAAAGAGAGAGGCAGCAAGAAAGGGAAAGACTCTTAACAGGAAGGACTGACCCAGTGGCTGCAGCAATGGACTCGGCCATATCAAGCACCATGAGGAGGGCGTAGGGGCTGGCACTGTTCCCTGCTGCTGCGTAGAAAGTCGATTTGAATCTGAACTGAGATGATACGTCTACCAGGAACAGCAGTCCCCCTAGAGGCAAAAGTCAAAATCATCTCCAATTCCAAGGCACAGTGACCCCATCGGGCAGAGTAGAACTGTTCTGTTAGGTCTCCAAAGCTATGAATCTTTACATTGAAGTTTGAATTATAGGGTTGGCAAAGAATATTGAAAATACCATGGATTGCCAAAGGAGCAAACAGATTTGTCTTGGAAGAAGCACAGCCAGAGTGCTCCTTAGAAGCAAGGACAGTGAGACTTTGCTTTATAATATAGGCCCTCTATACTTTGAGCGTGGTGTCAGGAGAGATCAGTCCCAGGAGAAGGACGTCATGCTCAGTAAAGAGATGAGGCAGTCTGCTTCTCTGGCTTTATAGCCTCAGACTCCCCACGGGCCAGTTCAACTCTGTTTCCTAAGGTCACTGTGAGTTGGAATTAACTCAATTGGTTTTAGGGGGTTCTATTGCAGTTGTTGCTTGGCTCTGCTTTTCATCTTCAGAATCACGAGATTAGCATTGAAAACACATACCCCACTGCCATGGAGTCAATTCTGACTCACAGCGGCAGCAAAGAGTGTCCTAGGCTGTCAACCTTTCCCAAAGAGCAGTTGAAAGATTTGAACTGCTGAGCTCAAGGTGTTACTGACGCGGAAAACAGGGCTCCAAACAAATCCCCACAGTGATTTCAGTTAACCCTTCCTGCACCCTCCCATCCAAGGGCACCCAGCAACTGGAGCTGGGAGGGCACAAGCCAAATGAGGCAGCACCACCACCACCCCCCATGGGATGCCTGGTGACAGCCATGCAGCAGAGACCACACAGAGCAGCACAGAGGTTCACGATACAGGCAAGGGCATTGAAGACAAGGGCCAGTGAAACAGGGCGCTGAAGTCTGAGACCATAAGAACAGGCCGCCCTTCCTCACACCGGCATCCAGGCTTGGCCTCACGCTCATTGCAGCAGGCACAAAGGGAAGAGGGGAGGAGACAAAAGAGGAGACCTCTCCAGACCGAATTCTTTCAGTATGGCAAAGCTCTCACATCAAGATGATCACTTGTTCAGTCAACACTCGTCCGTAAAGCAAGCACTGCTGCCCTTTTTATTTCTTTCAAAACCATTAACACAGATATGTCATTCCACCATTCAATCGCATCAAGCAGTAATGTACAATGGCTACCACAATCCGTTTCCAAACAATTCTCTTCCTTTTTGAACCCCTTGACATCAGCTTCCTTTGCCTTTCCCCCTCCCCCATCACCACCATTGGACGCCCCCAACCCAAGACACTCTTATTCTACTTGCTGTCTCTATAGGTTCATCAATAACACAACTGGGTTATACTAATCAGCCAGGTTTCCAGAAGACAGTTTCAAGAGGGTGACCCCCTAATGACCAAATACATCTGAGAAAAATCCCAGTAAGAACAAACACAGAAAACCAAAACCCACCTAACGTGCATCAGAGCCGGGCTCCACTGATGGCGTTTTTACCATCTGGGTCAGATTCATCATTTGATCTTCTATAGCCATCTCCCCAAAGCACTCTGGTCCATGACCCGCTTCTTCCCATCTATCCATAATAGACGGAAATCACTTGAAAAGGCACCGAATGCTCCCGACCAGACAGAAAACTCCACGAGTTATGAAAGTCTGCATCTGTGTGAAAGGCAGAGGGGAACACTTCACCATCCGGGGCCATTTCCACAAACTTCTGATGGTGTAGCAGCTATGCAGCAGGCTGCTAACCGCAAGGTCAGTAGCTTGAAACCACCAGGTGCTCCATGGGAGAAAAATGAGGCTTTCTACTCCCATAAAAAGTTGCTGAGCCCCCGTGGCGTAGTGGTTGTGCGCGGGACTGCGGCCCACTGGTACAGAGGTTCAATTCCAGCAGTGGGGCTGGGCCTCCTACTCCCACCACCGGAGAGCAGTGATGTCCCCCCCACCCACCCAAAAAAAGTTGCTGACTCAGCCACCCACAGAAGCAGCTCTACCTGTCCTAGTGGGTCACCCTGAGTCAGAATCAACTCAATGGCAGTGAGGTGAGGGAACAACAAGATATCTCACCAAATTTGCTGACAGCAACTTTATAGGACAGAGGATCCTGAAGTCCTCAAGCAACACTGAGTCCTGCCCCACCCCGACGAAGGGGTCCCTTACAGAATGGCACTAGGAGAGTGGGGTCTCAAAGACACAGCAGATTCCAAGTGAGGACTTACAAGGCCTTGGCACCTGGCCCCAGGAAGACACCTGGAACGCTGCAGTCCAGGCTGCTGCTGCCCACTCTACAGACGTCCCACATGGAGCAGAGCTGACCAGTTTCCAACCAGACCAAAAGTGCCCCAAGTGGAACACAGCTGAATCCGGGGACAGGGTCCAAGAAAGGCCACTCACCTTGACCAGCTGTGGGCAGACTCAGAACCAGATACTTCCTGTTCTCTACTTATTCCCAAGTAGCTCATGCAATTAGAAACTGCGATTCTAGACTGTTTCTATTACAAAATCCAGCCTAACTCTCCGCCACAGTCTAGACGCCTTTGAGCAGTCACATGCCTTTCCGCCAAATATCCCGGTCTTTTTTATGAAAAATAATAGTGAGAGGCGTTCAAGTGATTCCTCCTCTATCAGAAGGTATAATTTCTAAGCATCTCTCCCATAAGTCTATCTGAGATCTTTTTATTGCACGTGGGGAAAAACAAACAGAGGGACAAATTCCATTACCATGGGCTCCAAAGGACTTTGGTTCGTGCTACACCCCATAGCAATGTTGAATAATGTCACTACATTCAGAAAAGAAGCTAGCTGTCAGCTGACTCATTCTCCCATCCATGCAGCCAGGCTAGTAGTTTCTGAGTTGGGTTGCCAATTACCAGGTTCAAAACTCTCAACTTCTCCAAGGGAGGAAGATTCCACTTTCTACTCCCATGAAGAGGTACAGTCTTGGAAACCATAGGGGGCTACCTCTGTCAGAATAGACTTGGGTGTGGCGTTTGGTGATGGGATTGTCTCTCTTCCTGATATCTTAAGATTTTCGTCTACACCGCCAGGTAACTGTCAGGTCCTTTGGCCAGCTGTAAGGATAGCTTTCTACCACCAGCTTGTATATTCCTATAAGACGATGCACAGGGTAATGGTGCCAGAGAAAACTGACCTGCCATCGAGTTGATTCTATGTCATAGGGACCCTGCAGGGCAGAGCAGAACTTCCCCCTCTGGATTGTTTTTACAGAGCTAAATAACCTCCTTTTTCTCTCACAGAGTGGCTGCTGTGCAGCAGACCTTGTGGTTAGCAGCTTAGTGGAGAGCATGCTACACCACCAGATATGCAAAAATACCCCCAGCGTATACACACACACACACACACACACACGCACACTGTTAGACATCGGTGGCACAAATGGCTAAGCACTGTACTCCTCGACAAAAGATTGGAAGTTCAAGCCCCTTCCCCAACCACCCCTTCCCCCCACAGATACCTCAGAAGTAAGGCTTGGTGGCCTGCTTGAGGGTCACATCCTTGGGACATTTTACTCTCCAGTCCCTGGGGTGGCCATGAGCACCACTCACAGCAACGAACGTCTGTCTTTAACACCGGGATCTGGAGAATGTTTGCGCTGATTTAATTTGTAAATGGTGAGTCTTTTGCATCTAAACTGGCATCCGAGTCACTGCAGTAGGACTTTGCCGAATGCTTCAGATAGGGCACTCCACCCACCTTACTGCGAGCAGCAGACCCGTGTGGAGCTCAGCTTGCCTGGCTGAGTTTCAGGCGAGCCTCCTCTCCTGGGAAGAGAGGCAAGGTTTTCTGCTCCCTGGCAGAGGTACAGCAATTCCACTCTGCCCTATGGGACTGTTATCAATGCGCATGGACTTGATGGCAGGGAGTTTGGTTTGGTTTTGGTCTCCTCTCTCAACCGCTCACTGATCGACATGGAAACTACTGCACTGACAGTCCTCCACAGGCTGGAACACACCCCCGATTCCCACCCACAAATCTCCACCCTCAAGACCTACAGACTATTCGAACAGTCAGGCCGAAGTCCTTTCCTCCACTGTCTTCCATGGAAACCCTGCCTCCAAATCTTGCTTTTTCCTAGAATGTTCTTTCTGTTTAAATCATTTTATTGGGGGCTCATACAACTCTTATCACAAGCCATCCACCCATCCATCCATTGTATGTCGAGCACATTTGTACATCTGTTGCCCTCATCATTCAAGAGTGTTCTGGTTGAAATAATTCCTTTCCATTCCTAATGCATTTGGGGAACCTTTACTGTTAGTCTCTGTCATGGCATCGGGGTACAGCAGTCAGGAGACACTGAGGGAGGGTCACCACTTGCTCACACTCTGAGAAGGCTCTTTGCTGACATACTACATTGTTGTAAGCTGGCTCTGAGCTCCCAGGAGGCCGTTTTGCCACTAGACATCAAACATTGATTCACTTGGACCTGACATTGTCTGTCTTTTCATTTTATTATCATGTCATTACAAAAGAGAACCCAAACCCCCACCAAGTCTTTCTATACTGAACAAGAAACTTGCTGTTAGAATCACCCTAACAAATAAGAAATGTGCTGTTAGAATCATACCAGCTTTGTTATGCAATTTTTTTAACCATAAAAAAGCTTAAGGAGGATCAGGAAGCACACACACACACACACACACACGTTCACTTTGCCCATCCCAGAGGACAAAGCAGGAAGTGCACATTTTCAATGCAGCGCCTGGGTCTGAAATATTACTAGCATATGGTCTGCACCCCTAAGAAAACATGAATGCCTATTTTTGTTTTTCCTTTTAAATGACTTAAATCTAGTTGACAGAGAGTTGGAGATGGCCAGGTGGCAGCAATCTTGCTACAATGAAGTACTATGAGGTGAAAAAAGGGAGAATGTGATGGTGGGGCAGGAGGAAGCAAGAAGAAACAGAGGAAGACTCTAGGAAGCAAAGCTATAGGTAGAGGTAGTAACAGAGGTGTGTACTCATGTAAATACATTAGCCCATAAGAATTGAGGTACTGGCCTATGTTTAGTTATTTATAAAGCAATACACTGAGGTTGCAGACAGACCTTGGGCCTCAGCTTATACAGCTGAGCTTATACAGCTCAAAACACGAACACTTTGTTCTAACAAATTAGCATTTGTGATGCCCTTCCCCCCTACAAACACACACACACACACACACACACACAGTCTCTGAAGACAAAAATGAGAATAAAGCAGATGGTGCCCAGCTATTAAAAGATACAGAGTCTGGGGCCTTAAAGACTTGAAGTTAAACAAGCAGTCACCCAACAGTGAAGCCACAAGCCCACGTGGAAGAAGCACACTAGCCGGTGTGATCATGAGGTGTCTTCAGGACTGAGTAAGAGGCATCAGAAGATTCATACAACAAACAAACAAAAACACCTTGTTGAGAATGAGGGGTCAGAGACCCAAAGCCCATCTGTAGACAATGGAACATCCCCCCAAAGAGGGTTCAAAGGAGAGGGATGAGTCCATCATGGTACAGTAGAGAACCAATGGATCGCACAATATTACTCTGGTTCCTTGAGGCTTCCTCACCCAGCAATGTCACCAGCCCTCTGCTGCTTCTCACTCTGAACTGGACCAGAATGTACACAGGTACAGACAAGAGATGGAGCGCACAACACACAGAACCCAGGAACAGGAATGGGTCTAGCAGTACCAAAGTATAGGGAAGGCAGGGAGAAAGAGAGGGAGGGAATGATGGCAGAGAATGACACATAACCTCACACACCCCTCCAGGGGGAAGAACAACAGAAACCAGAGGGATGGGTGACAGTGGTAGGTGTGAAATATGAAAATAATAATAATAATGTATAATCTATCCAGGGACCCTGAGGCAGGGCGGAGAGAACAGGAGCTGATACCAAGGGCTCAATAGAAAGTAAATGTCTAGAAAAGAACGATGGCAATATAGGTACAAATAAGTGTGACACGATTGATGTATGGATTGTAATAAGAGCTGCAAAGCAAGGCGCCTTCAATAAAATGGTCTTTTAATATATTTTTTCAATCTTAAAAAAAAAAAAGGCATGCCCGCTGCATTTGGGGAACAAGAGGATGTGTGAACAACCAGGAGAACTGACCGCCAGAACCTCAACACTGAGCCAAGTGTCACCGGTCCAGCTGCTGCCAGAGACAAGCAGGGAAACACACACACACACACACACACATCTTTAAACAAGGCAAGATCCACCCTACCCACCAATTAAATAAAGTTATCCTTTCCCCCTTCTTTTCTTTCTTAAAGTCAAAGCCAGCCTGGGAAGTCACCCAGATTAAGTTTCGCGGTTGCTTAAAGGAACATTACTTCGGGGTGGGTGGGGTGTGGGGGGGACACGGCGGCCCACACTCAGTCCCATACCTGCAGGCGCCGGGCAGCCGCGCTTGGCGCGATGGGAGCGGGTTCTTGCAAACTGTTTGGGGTGCGGGTGATCCTGGGAGACACACCACCGTGCGTGCGGGCTTTCCCTGCCTCCCCGAAGCCCGCTCGGTCCAGGACGGCCAGCGAGCGCGTGTCAAGATGTCCCTCCCGGACCCGGGTCCTCTCCCCGGCGCCCGCCCCGGGGGGGCCCAGCAGAGACCCCCACCGGGTCCCCGAGCGCGTCGCCGCTGGCTCCGGAGTCGGGCCGGGGTCCCGCGGCGCAGCCAGGCCGCCGCCCCGGGACTCCGGGGAGTTCTTCGGCCCCTCGCCCCGCGCCCGCCGGCCGGGCGGCGCCCGAGAAAATGAAAGCGCCCCGTGCGACAGTCCCCCCACCCCCCGTCCCGGGACCCGGACCAGGACGGGCCCCGCGGCCCGGACCGCTACCACCTCCCCGCTCCCAGGGCGCGCGTGCGGGGCGGGGGAGGGGACCACAAGTTCCCGGGGTGGCGGTCCCGCGGCGGGGAGTGGCCCTCCGAGCGCAGCGCCCCAAGCCTGAGGAGTGGGGACCAGGGCCCCGCGCCCCCCCCGCGCCCCCGTGCTCGCTGGCCCTCACCTGGTGGCCCGGACGCTTTCCGGGCACGGCCGGCCCACGCCCGCCCCGCTCCTCGCCGCGCCCCAGCCCTACGTGCTTGCCGGCCCGGCCTCGGTGCCCTCGGCGCGCGCACTCGGCGAGGACGAGCGCGGCGCCCCCTCCCCGGCTCTCACCCCGCCCCCGCCCCACCCCCACCCCACCCGAGCCCGCCACGCGCCAATCCCCGGGACAATCCGAGTCCGAAGCACAGGCCCGGCGTCTGGGGAGCGGGCGGGCGCCGGCCGCTGGGGCGCAAACGCCTCCCTACCCCGCAAGTTCAAGGACCCGGACTCCTAGAGCAGATGCTGCGCGGGGTCCCCAGCAGTACCGGCTGTCCCCTGCCATCACCAGCAAATGAAGACACCGGCCGTGGGACCGATAGTCCCGG
>PVJH01043162.1:0-13805 GCA_004026705.1 Nesogale talazaci | reverse complement strand
CTGGTCCCCATGAAAATCGGAGGTCTTTCATGCTACTATGATAAATAGGTAGAAGTAGAACACCGAAGTGAGGGATATATTTCCTCCAAAATCTGAAGGGGCCCACTAGGCATTGTGCCTCCTGCTTAGTTGTTGGGGGTGGGGAGTAGGGGGCAGATGCTATAGCTTATTCTCTAGGCTAGTAGGAATGTGTCAACATGCCCCAAACCACTGGCCCTCTAGAAATTTTATTGAGGTGGAGGTGTCTGAATGTTCTTTGGGTTAATTTCCCAACCTCTTGTATGCAGATGTTGTACCAATGACTGTAGAGTCTTTGATACATCCTCCTTAGTGAGTCTAATCAATATCATGGACTAGTGTGACATTTTGCGAAATAGAAAGGTAACCAAGTACCCTTCAGACTAAATTATGGCACAGGGCAGAAAAGTTGATATTCTCCTGGGGGAGAGTTGTGAAGGTGTATTTTTGTCCCTGCCAGTTGAAAGCAGATTACTTCTGGTGGTCCTTCAAGAGAGGTATTGAGAAAAAGTTATTGAATAATAGCTTCATACCAAGTACCAGGAGAAGTATTAATTTGCTCAAGCAATGAAGCTATATCTGGAATGGGAGCTGCAAATGGAGTCACCACCTGCTTAAATTTATGATAATCCACTGCCATTCTCCAGGATCCATCTGTTTTCCTTACAGGATAAATAGGTGAGTTAAATAGGGATGCAGTAGAAATCACCACCCCTGCACCTTTCAGGTCTCTGATGGTGGCACTGATCTCTGCAATCCCTCCAGCAATGCAGTATTGCTTTTGGTTTACTATTTTCCTAGGCAATGGCAGTTCTAATGATGTTCACTTGGCCTTTCTTACCATGATAGCCCTATTTCACATTTCACGGATCCAATATGGGGGTTCTGCCAGTTACTAAGCATGTCTATTTCAATAATGAATTCTGGAACTGGGGAAAAAAAGCACAGGATGTGTTTGGGGGCCCATTGGGCCCACAGTGAGGCCTACTAGAGCTAAAACCCCAGGATAAATTGACCTCCATAAACTCCCACTCTGATTGGCAGACCTTCAAAACACTCTGGATATCCAGGAATTAGTGTGAGTTCAGCGCCAGTGTCCAGTAATCCCCGAAAAATTTGATTATTGACTTTCCCCCACTGAACAGTCACTCTTGTGAAAGGGCACAGGTCCCTTTGGGGAAGACTAGAAGAAAGACTAACAGTATAAGCCTTCTGTGATGTAGCAGGGTCCTCCTTCAAAGGGCCCTGAAATTCCCCTTATTCAAGAGGTTGTGGGTCTGTAAACTGGCTCAGGTCTGGGAATTGATTGAGTGATTGTGGCTGTGTGTTCTGCTGTTCACCTGATCTAGCATTATTTCTCCTATATAGATAACATAAACATTTAGTAGGTTTCACTTATATTTCACTCCTAGGGACACCATGGCTAAGTAGCCACAGCCATAAATAAACACAAGACAGGTTGTTTTGATTATCATGGAAACCTTGCTGTCTATTATAACCACACCCACGCTCTCTCTATTGATGAAGTGCTGACATCTAGCCTCTACCACCACAGGCCCAGTCAACCTCATTGCAGTCAAGTGTCAGAGTTCACTTGACAGTTACCACTGTTAATCCTGGTATGCATAATGTAACAATTACAGGAGTCTTCAGAGATGCTGAGACCCACTTCACACACTTGTTGCTCATGGTTGTGGTGAAGGGTATGTCCTCAGGGCACCTCTTTTGGGGTTTATGAGAGCATCCTGACAGATCCATTCCAACATACCAATTTTCCTAAGCCTCTGGATCCCTTTTTCTAGAGTGTATTAAGGTAAGTTAGGTACTTCAAGTTGGTCTAATCTAGGCCATCTGGCAATTCATGCTTCAGTGAACCAATCAAATAAGGACTTTGATCCTTTTTTAGCCTCTCTTGCTGAGTTATTCGAAGAAGAATCTGTGCTTTGGGTCCCATATCCAGAAACTCAGACTGGTTAGATATTACATTTCTTGTACTAGTGTCCCACACCCTACATAAGCATTCCCCAAGTTATTCCCCAGGGATATTCCCCAGGCTTCAGCTTGTACATATTAAAAAGTTCAAGCAGCTCTTTGTGAGTATAGTGCACTTCTTCTTAGGTAATCATCTCAACCTCATCTTTAGGAGATTACTGAACCTTAGTTTTCTTCTTGCTCTAGTGGAAATAATGGGTGATGAGGGTGTATCACATGTGTTCTCGGCAATATCTGGTAAAGCATCTCCCCCTGGCAGTGCTACAGATGCAGCCCTACTTGCCATTTCAGTTTGAACACTTTGGTTAATCTGTTCAGGTGTGGGTTGTTTTATTAATAGTGGATTAATAACTCCATCTGGGAGGGATGTATCTATTAACTGGGCTGGCTAAATCATTTCTAGGGGTTTTATACCTCCTGTTATGGATCATCAGCTCATTTGTTCCAATTCCATGTTTCAGGATCCCAACTTTTTCCCTTAGATGCCCTTATTTTAGTATCAGATACTACCCTAAATCTGAAATTCACCCAATGTTGTAATTCAGTCACTGGTATGATAAGACTCAGAGGCTGGTTCTCAGCAATGTCAGTTCTATTACTAGAGCAGAGAAGGTTAGAGAAACAAACCAGAACACTAATGATTATATATATATATATATATATATATACACATATATAAATATATATTCATATCATAAGAAATAAACAATCTGTAATCAATACATGTAACTCAGTGCAACTTCCTTCCATGAGACAGCTAATACACTGGCAATCCTTCAAATCCCAAGGGCCATCGGGTAGTCATCTGTACAGCAATTCAGGTATTTGACCACAGGCAGCAAATATCAAGGCAGGTCACTAACAATCAGCCAGATGGGAGGGTCCAACAATCCCCAGCTCAAGCAATGTATACTCCAGTAGCCTGGCAAAGCATGTCTTGAAGGAACCTCAAACTACAGAGACACAGTCTATGGGCTAAGTGTCCCACAGATAGTGTAGCTTGCAAAATGAGGCAGAGAAGAAGCTAAGACAGCTGCAAACTGGTCCAATCATCAAAGAGCAAGAGACAAGAAAGGCGAGGATCACAGTCATTTATCTCTCTGATCTTCAGTTAATCCCACATGTGTTCAGCAGTCATGTTGGCACAGTAAACCTACCTATCACACAGTACTAATGAACTGTAAGTTGATTAATTCATTTCATCCTTTAAGAAAATGATCATAAACCTTGCTGTCATGTGAAAAATAGACACTGGGTTCACCTTCAAAGGATGAAAATATTGCTATCATTTGATGATTTTATATGTTATTTTATGATAACATATTCAATATAGCACTTTTCATTTGTTTTTAATAAACTACAAATAAATTTGAATTATTTGAATTTTAGAACTCTTTTAAATCCCCAGTAAAAAGGATTAAAGAACGTTGCTCAACATCTAAAGTTAAGATTCAGGTATACCTGTAGGGTGTTTCTGAAGAAGGGCTTGGACATAGACCTTTGGAAAAAGAAAAGAGCAGGTATCAAACATCAAGCAACAACAGTCACATCATTGTGAATGAGAGTGTGTGTAGAGTGGGAACCCAAAGCCCATTTGTGGGCAACTGGACATCAGCTTACAGTAGAGTTGTGGGAGAAGATTAGTCAGTCAGGATGCAGTGAAGTAACAATGAAAAATACATCTTTTCTCTAGTTCTTAAAGGTTTCTTCCTTCCAACTATCATGATCCCAATTCTACCTTACAAGTCCAACTAGACTAGAACATGTACACTGTAGAGATAGGAACTAGAAATACAGGGAATCAAGGACAGATAAACCCCTCAGGACCAGTAGTGAGAGTGGAGATACTTGAAGGGTGGAGGGAAGGTAGGGTGCAATGGGATAGCCGATTACAGGGATCTACATAAAACCTCCTATGTGGTGGATGGAAAGAGGAAGAGTGGGCAAAGAGCGATGCTGGGCAATGTAAGATATGTCAAAATAATAATAATGCATAAAGTATCAAGGGTTCAAGGAAGAGGGGGCATGGGAAGGGAGGGGAAAATGGGTTAATGTCATGGATGACCTTGGCCAGGGGGGGCTAAGCAGTTGGTGGTGCAGGAGGCATTGCTAACAATCTTGAGAGAGTTGTAATAATTCTCATGGTTCACGCCCATCACGAACATGGGGGCATCAGCAGAAGGGGCAGAGATGATCACCCTTTTGGTTCCGCCCTTCAGGTGAGCCCCGGCCTTCTCCAGGGTGGTGAAGACACCAGTATGACATTCTCAGCACCAGCCTCAACCCACTTGATGTTAGCGGGATTTTGCTCCTGGAAGATGGATATGGGCTCCCCATTGATGACAAACTTCCCATTCTCAGCCTTGACTTTAAACTTGCCGTTGATGAAGTCACACTTGGACATGTAGACCAGGTAGTTCAGATCAATGAAGGGGTCATTGATGGCAACAGTTTTCAATTTGCTAGATTGGATAGAAGCCCTGCAGACCAGGCGTCCTATACGGCTGAATCAGTTCACTCCAATTTTCACCATCATGTCACCAGGATGCGGCTGGGACTGCAAGGGAATGGGAAAAGGTGCTGCCTGTCACACAAGGAGAAGCAGAGAGCCCATGTTTAAATTTTAAGAAGAGCTTATTCTTTGGAAATATTGCATTGATCTATATAGTAAAAGGTTCATATAATTGAGCAAAGTTCTATGATATGATTTTAATCAATTTTCATGAAACTTGAGCTAGAACCTGCTTGCTTCCTATGCATCTGAATATTTTTATTTAACAGAAAAAGTAGATTTAAAGATGGGTCATTTTCTAAGTAAGAAACTATCATTTTCACTATACAGTCTTGTGAAATTTAGTTAAGGCTGCTATACTTAACAAAGTTAATGACCTCCTAAGGAGTAAACGCATTAATGTATGTACGGTGATTTTCCTGGTGTCTCACTGAGTGTTAGTTGCTATTATTATTTCTGTATTATTTGGACCCTTTTGGGAATATGAATGAATAAACCAAAGTTCATTCTATTTTTAAAGTCCAAGATGTATTTGTTAACCTTGCTTAACTAGGTTAAATTATTACTAGATTACTTAAGTAATTACTAGATTGGAGACACAAGCTAGCATGTCTTATGGTCTCAGATCCATCATATGAGCTGCAGGGTTTTTTTTTTCTAATTAGTGACTGCTAATCCTGATGCATAATGTAGTGCATAATATGGCATAATTATCTTCATACTATAATGGGAACAATTGCTGATTTGTATGCTTGGCGAATGCTTAAGAACACGAAAGAAATAATACTGCTTTCTTCAAGATGAAAGGCAAAAAATCAGCCTTCGTATGGGGTTTTGCATTATAAAGTTTAGTACAATTTCCCACCTTGCCTCTTATTCACCCTGCATATTTTAAATGGGTGGTTAAATATCTCTGTTTCTAGTCCCCATGCAATTGTTAAATC
Organism: Nesogale talazaci; assembly: GCA_004026705.1. Taxonomy (NCBI): domain Eukaryota; kingdom Metazoa; phylum Chordata; class Mammalia; order Afrosoricida; family Tenrecidae; genus Nesogale; species Nesogale talazaci. The sequence continues at coordinate 8,339 of PVJH01043162.1, read as the reverse complement.
TTTACTTTGCTAACTCGAATTTTTGTGAATATTTCAGATTTATCTTAATGGAAACCAACCCAGAAAAGCTGAGATCATTCTCATGGAGTTGATGCAAACTCAAAGTGATTCCTAAGGACAGGGCCATAGAGCCCCTGTGACTGTCAGAGACTAATTGTTTATGGAGTAGAAAGTCACGTTTTTCTCCCTTGGTACAGGTGGTTTCAAACTGTTGACATTGTCCCTGGCAGCCCCATGGCTACCATGGGGTGTAGCCTACTACACCACGAGGTGTAATTAGTAGGTTTAATTATTAGGAGGTAAATGGCAGTGGTCATAGAAAGATGAGGGAATCCCCCCACCCAAACCAGAAACATTTCCAAAACAATCTATTTAATTTTTTTTTCACCAAGCAACCTTTTAACTTTCAAAGGACTCAGCATTACCCTTAATACATTTGTCAAATGTGCAATGCCATTCTTGGAAACGTTTTTCAGACTCATCTATTTGGATGGCTGACAGCACCACCCGCATTTTTTTCCTTCATGTATTTTACTTCAAATCTGTCCTTTCCTGTCTCTCTTCTTTGACAGAAACAAAAAGAAGTCACAAAGAGGAAGGTTGGGTGAGAAAGGTGCATGGGGAAAGAGAGGAATGCTGCTTTTTGCCAAAAACGCGTACACGGAGACAGCTGCATGAACAAGTATATTGTCATGGTGGCAAAAACACTCCTCCATCTGCCACAAATCAGGCCTGTTCTGTTGCACATTGTTATGCAACAATCCTTTCAGAACTTCTAAGTAGAAACCTTGGTTAACAGTCTGACCTGGTAGAACAGACTCTAAATACAAATGAACTTCATCTTGATCGGTTATCTCACCTGTTGTGAGTTTTGGGAATACGGTGGCAATGCCATCTTCCACTGGCTTGACTGATGTTTGCTTTCAGGGTTGTAAGAATCCCACCATATCTTGTCAATAGTAATGCCTTTGGAAAAAAATGTCTGGGTGGTTTTGGAGCTGTTCTTTTAAAGTATGACATGTTTCCCCACAAAGCACTTTTTCCTGGCCAGTCAGAACCTGGGCCACACATTCCCCAGCAACCCTTCTTATTCCTAAATCTTTCATTAAAATTATGTTCCATTATAATCCACAGAACCAAGATCCAAGATATTCTGGAGAACATTCCCCATCTCAATAATCTACCACTGGTCTTCAAGCAGAAGTGCACAAATTTTGTTGATATTTTCATCCATGTGGGAAGTTGATTGACATTCAGAATGAGGTTTGTCATCAATGGACATTTCATCTCTTTTTAAATGAGAAGAGCACTCATACACTTGAGTTTTTTCCATAATCCTCTCCTCATAAGTCGTGTTCAACCTCACAACACTTTCCACAGCATTTTTCCTGAGCAAGAAACAGGATTTTACAGCCCTACTCTGTTCTCATAAATTACCATCACAGAAATATGAGGTTTGAGTGAAATTGCTTTTATAAAAAAGAATACTGTGACCAGAGAACCCTTGCAGATGACACCACTGGGTACACTAACTCAGAGAAAGAGGTGCTCAATGAATACCATGGAAGCTCTGCACAGAGGATTTCTTTCCTTTTGGGGGCGTGGAGGAGGGCCTCTTCTATAGTAAATGCAAATACTATGAACTATTTTAGTACTGATGTTCATTCTACTCATGATTTAATAATTGCTTGCCTTCATAAAGTTTATATATTTGGGAATACACAGATAGAGAGATTTTTTTTTGACTCTCATGACCAATATATTACACTCACTACAATATGGTAACAATGAGACTGGATAGCAGTGAGTTTTTGGTTTTGTGAACAATTAATATAGCCAGCTGCTAACTGAACTTTTTTCTATTTGAATGCATCTAGTTTTATAGAATAAAGTTGTGTTAATCTATTTCTGAAAAAAAAAATCAATCATTGAAACCCTGTAGAGTACACACCTTCTGACACATGGAAGATTAATAGGAGTTGGAGAGGACTTAGTAGTAACTGGCTTAACCATGTGATGACAGCTGCCTGTCTGTCAGTTTGCCACACTGTGGTGGCTGGTGTGTTACTGTGATGCTGGAAGCTCTGTCACTGGTATTTCAAATGCCAGCAGGATGACCCAAAGTGAACAGGTCTCAACAGAGCTCCTGCACTAAGAACAGACTATGGATATGGAATTGGATGCTCATTTTGGAGGAAACAGCCACAGAAAAAACTTATGCAGAGTATGAAAACATTGTAAGAACCTGATGGTCTAATGAGTGGAAACAGAACACTGTCAGAGAAGCAGCAGTCTACAGATCAAAAGAGTGATGGATTGGGTAGATGTCCTGCACAAGTTTCTGTAGAGTACTGAAAAGCAAGGGTGTTACCTCACCCAAACCACAGTGTTCTCAATGGCCTCATATGCTTGTGAAAGTTGCACATTGAATAAGAAAGACAGAGAGAACTAGTGTTTTTGAATTGTGGTGCTGGAGAAGAATATTGAAAATGCCACAAATTGTCAAAAGGACAAACAAATCTGGAGTACAGCCAGAGTACTCTTTAGAGGCAAGGGTGGTGAGACTGGTTTTACATATTTTGGACATGTTGTCAGGAGAGACCAGTCCCTGGAGAAGAACATCATACTTGATATCATTGGTAGAGGGGCTGAGAAATGGGAGAATGGCCTCAACAAGATGGGCTGACAGTGTTGTTGAAGCAATAGGCTCAAGCGTAACAGTTGTGAGGATGGCACAGAACTGGAAAATGTTTGATTCTCTCATCTAAAGGGCTTAATGCACCCAACAGCAAGGACAACACCTGGGCAATTGGTTTAGAGATGCATCAGATCATAGATAAAGTAATAACTGTGTGCCTTGTTGGCAGACATGGTATGAGAATGAGTAGAAAATAGTAATTTTACAAGGTGGTATTTGTTCCTTGAGCCATTTTGTAGCTCTGGTGTGTGTCCCTTTGAAGGCAAGAGACTAACATCTGCTGGTTTCTGATGAAGTCGTACCATTTAGTAGCTATTTACAGGTTGGTTGATGAGTAGTTCTATGCTGGTGAGCATAGTCAGAAAGTCCTGAGGATGTGGTGGTATGGTTTTTAGAAACAGAGGCTTTCCTCACAGGTTCAGTTGCTAAATGTTTCATTTACCTTTATATAATTGGACTAGATCACCATTCAGTACTCTCCAAGTGACCCAGGCTTTTATCATGGCTGTGGGATGTGAATATGCTGTGCTGTGAGATACCCAGCTTTGAGAGGGATGCTATGATGTGTTATCTTGCTATATGATAGAAGTGGAGGTGCATCTCTTATTTCCTCTTCAAGGAAGATGAACTTAAATTAGAAAAACTAAAGTACTTCCATGAAAGTAAAATGATATTTTTCTGAAAAAATATTCCCTCTAATATTCAGAATGCACCCAAAATATATTGAAATACACACAAGATTAATGTTTTAGCACTAAGGGTAAGTGGTCTAATCATTGGGTAAAAAAATAATTGGTTAAACTAGATGGAATGTTTTCTAGCAAAGGGTAGGTAAAGTCATTGATATTTATATCATACTTTCCATTTTTATTCATCAAAAGAAAAAACTTATAATTCTGTGATTCCAGTTTTTCCAGCGCTGAATTTTTATTTGACGAACTATGCAGGTTAATCTTGATTGAAAAAGCAATAGCCACTAACAATAAAACTGAATATTCAATAGAAATATCTTCACAAATTCATTTGCTTTTGTTTGGGTATTACAGCTTCTACTCAGGTAACTTCTACTGCTTAGTTATTCATGTCTTCATCTGAATCAATCTCTCATTATTCCTGAAGTGAGGCTGTTCTTTCCAACGAAACAAGGTTTTTATATGGTTTAGCCCTATTTTCTCAGCTTTGGATTTACATACTGTTTCTCATGAGCAAAAGAATCATGAGGTTCAGGCTAGAGGTCAAATCACAAGGGCCCTCCAGTCTGAGAGAAAATTCTCTCCACACCATACTCAACTTCCTCCTGCTGTCCTTCGCTCTCTTTGGGGACTTCTGTCTGGGTTCTCTAAATGATTGGCTTTCATTACTTAAAGGGTCAAAGAGATGCCTCTTCTCATCACTGCCAGAAAGCTTCTATTCAGTGCTCACTGCTTTCATTTCTTTGAAGCCTCAGCACACTGTTTCCACTTGACCAAACCACAGGGAGCTCAATTATCAAAGAATCACTCCCTTCTGAGAATTCTTAAAGAAAAAGCACTTCCATTCTGAGATAAGATGGTAGATGCAATACATTCCCCATTCACTCTGTAGGATATTAAACGGTGTTAAATTGAATTCTCTGTAGACCAAGGTTTCTAGTAGAACATCCCCCCCCTTCAACTCCTAACCCAGTTACAGGAATAGGCAAAGACAAATTCACATTGTGCCAGTGGAAGCAATTTTACTAATTTTACTCATCCATCTTTGCATTATGTGTCGACAAGTTTTGAATGCAAGACTGACTTCTCTTTTTGACTCTGGATACTCATACTCCAATGTGACATACTGGCTTAATTTCTTATAAAAAAGGAATGTGTTTCTGTAGTATTAGATTGCACTTATTAAAATAAGCATTTATTGAAACATATATGTGATGAAGTGGTGCTTAGAAATCTGTGTTGCATATTGCTAGATACTGTGATGTATTGCAACTAAATTTTATAACACAAATGAGCAGCAAGCAGATCACAGTGTCGTTTTTTTTCAATTTGCTTTCCAAAAATGATAATAATGTATGTCAAGTGTTTGTTGTCTCAGTGAATTATCATCGGGTCCTGGGAGGTTGATGTTTGTTGTACAGAGGGCCAAAAGAGTGAAACAAATGGGGACTGAGCCATGGTAGTCAATGGAGAAAAGATTGAAGCAATCTCACTGAAAAAGGCAGCCAGGCAAGGATGCCCCTTGTCCCCACTCTTATTTGAGCTCATACTGGGGTCCTACGTAACAACATAAGGCAAAAAAGAAAAAAAAAGAAGAAACCAAAGGTATATTTCATATTTTGAAAATCCCCAAAGCTCCACAAGTGGAGTGTTGGAAGTGATAGTGGAATATGGCAGTGTGGCAGGATACAAGATCAACAAATAGAATGTTTTGGACTGCTATTCACATCAGACAAGATCACAGAAGAGATGATTACAAAGGCAGTGCCTTTACAATAGCCACTCACAGATCGAAATAACTAGGGATATACCTGACTAAAAGAACAAAAGATCTATACAAGGAAAGATAACACACTATTACAAGAAACCAAGAGTGACTTCAACAAATGGGAGAATATCCCATGGATTGAAAGACTCAATAGAATAAAGATGTCAGTTTTGCCAAGGCACCACATAAGCTTCATGCTGTCCTGATACAGATACTATCATACTTCTTCAAAGAATTGGAAAAACCGACTACCAATTTTGTAGGGAGAGGTGAAAAGTTCAGAATTAGCAGAGAACTTCTCCATAAGAAGGACAAAGGGGTAAGGCTTGCTTTACCTGACTTTAGCACCTTTTATACAGGCACTGTAGTCAAAACAGTATGGTATTAGTATAATGGTGAATACTCAGACCTATGGAAAAGAATTGAAAACCCAGAAATAAAACATTGGCTTGCAGAAAACTGATTTTTGATATGGGCCCAAAAGTATCAAAAGGGAAGCAGATGACCTCTTCAATAAATGGTACTGGGGAAAAAATGGACATCTACCTGTAAATAAAAGAAGCAAGACCCTTAATCACTCCATGCACAAGAATAAACTCAAGGTGGATCATAGACCTTGAGGTAAAACCCCAAATTATTAGGGCCATTAATGAGGGAATTGGAACAAATCTGAGAACCTTGGCACAGGGAATATTAGGCTATTAGAAATAGGGAGGGCACGAATATAGATGAGGCTCAAATTGACAAGTGGGATATACTGAAGATAAAAGACCTGTGTACATGGAAAGAATTCACCAAGAAAATAATAAAAGAGCCTACAGCTTGAGGAAATAAATTTATCAGTGTTAAATCAGACAAAAGCCTTATTTACTAAACTCTAGTTTAGAATAATGATAATAATAATAATAATAATAAATAACTAATTGCCCACTAAAGAGGAGGACAAAGGACTAGAACAGAAGCTCCACAAGGGCAGAAATCTGAATGGCTAATAAACATATGAGAAATGTTCCTGATCATTAGTCACAGAGAACTGCAATTTAAAACATTTAGATATCACCAAACACTCTCAAAGATAGTCCAATACAAAAAAATCAGAAAGTAACAAGTGGGGGAGGGGCTGTGGTGAGATATGAATTCTCATCCACCGCTTGTGAGAAATGGAGCTACCATCCAACCCAGCATCCCCCCTACTGGGAATATACTCAGAAGAGGCAAGAAGTAAACCACAGCCAGACATCTGTTCTCCAAAGTTTGTTGCTGCACTGTTCACAATTGCAAGAATTTGGAAACAACCCACATTTCTATCAATGGATAATGGATTAAAAACTGGTATATGCATACTGAAAAGCAGCAATGGACACATGAAGCACATGGGAAGAACTGGAGGAAAGTATGCTAAGCAAGGTAAGCCAAGCACAAAAGGGCAAGCACAACATGAGTCCACTGAGAGAAACTTAAAAAATGAGGCTTAAGGGAAAAGCTAATATAGACATACATTCCTGGAGTGAGGTTCAAGTACTATGGCAGGAGCCAACCCTGATGCAGGGATACACATGGCAGCCAACTAAATAGGTGGGGAAAAGAGAGAAAAAGAAGATATGAGTAGGGGGAACAGGGCAATAACCTATGCAAGGGGAGGGTATTGTTTATATCTCCATAGGAGAGGGAGAGAGGGACCAGACTTCAACCCAGTACATCAAGATGTGAATACAACATACTGGCACGTAGCTGGGAACCAATAAAGAGGTTTGCTTGGCCAGCCCCAATCCCAACTATGTGGACACCCCCACACAATCAGAATAATGTTCTTCAGAGAATAGCACTGAACCTATCGCTTGGGAAGAGGGGTATGTCAGATCAGAATACACAGAAGAAATGAAGAGAGAAGGAGGATGGGTAGAATGTGTCCTATCCCACTAGGCCCCAAGGATGGTATTTCTGCTCAGAACACATCATGCACAGAGAAGACCAAAGGGCTGACCCCACCATGAGGCAAAATGTCCCACACTGAACCATAGTGCAATGGGGTACTGTGGGAAGCCGAATGCTGTTCCCATCCCTCAGTGATCCCTTTATTGACCTTTTGTATTGTAACGGCTTGCGGGCAAGATAACCTTTGAATCCATGGGTTCACCTAATTAGCATGCGGACCTGTTGAGTTCATCTAATTAGCATGTGGACCTGTTTAGTTCACCTAATTAGCATGCGGACCTGTTTGAGAACTGCTTCCTGCCATTTCCCCCCCCCCCCCCCCCGCCGCTGTTTCTTTGAAGCTTTGTATATGATTGGCTGATTATCCCTACCTTCATTTCCATAAGTTGTACCTCCCCTTTCTGTTGCTAGCCTATATTAACCCTGCCTTTTGGCTCAATAAATGAGACTTGATCAGAGTCCTGTCTTGTCTCCATTTCTCGCATCTCTTGCCCTCTTCATTCCCAGTCCCCCTTTCAGGAACCCACGTTGACTGATCCGCAGGTCGGATCAACTGGCGCCCAACATGGTCCGCTCCCTGAGGTAGTTGAAGAGCTGCCGCTTTCGAGCTACAACCCTGAGCAATAATGATGTACTGCAACACTGAGCTCTGACACTTGGCTGTAACACTTGTCTGCAACACTAAGCTGCATCACTTAGGTGCTCTATTGTAAAGCTCGAATAGCTCACGGCTCTCCTTCATCCTCAGCTGTCTGAAAACGGGGGAGTCTCCTGAGGAAGCAGGCAACTCATCAAGGACTAGCCAGTTTACTCATTCATTGCCCGGACACCGTCGCGATTACCTGTCGCGCCGAAACAACGGGTGAGTCGTTGTCTAAATTATGGGTCAAGAATTAAGCTAGCATCGCTCTTTGTAGGACAGTTACGTGATGCACTCAAGACACGAGGAGTAAAGGTTAAGTCCAAAGATTTGTTTAAGTTTTTTATTTTATCAAAGAAACATGCCCCTGGTTCCCCCAGGAAAACACGGTTGATGTACAAACTTGGAATAGAGTAGCAAATTGTTTGGAATTGGATTTTGGGGAGCTCTCCGATTGATATTAATATTTGCTGTGGGCCTAACTGCAACGGCACCCAGTGATTGGACTATTAGTCAACGAATTTGTTTTGGAATTTTTTATGTTCTTATTGGCCTTACACTTGCTGGTTTACAATGCTTATAATTAGTATTAGTACGTTGCAGGCT
>PVJH01043161.1:0-13801 GCA_004026705.1 Nesogale talazaci | reverse complement strand
AACATTCCTCAGACTCTAGGCTTCATACTCAGGTGGTCTCTACTTTTCAGGGTCTCTGGCCTGGAATTTGGTAAACTTTTTGTCCACCAGAATCTGTGCCCACCTTTGTTTCTGCTGCACTATATTAGTGGAAAACTGAAAAAGTAACAGTGGCCCTACAGTGAGGGAGGGACAAGTGGAGTTAAAAGAAATGAATGCATGGAAATAAATCCTTAGCAGTTGCACTCTTGGCATCTAAGTTATCAAAGTCAAGCTGAATTTACTTACATCTACCAAGAAATCAAAGACCCGGGCATGCAGGGCTTTGGCGAGGGCGTCCCGGGTGTAACAGGCTTGCTCCACATTGAGGGTCACGTGGATGGATTCCGACTTGCCTCCCCATTTACTATCCATCTGCCGGCTGGTGAGTTTCTCTTTCAACCGGTCCTGATTTATGCCCAGGAGATATGCAGGAAAAGCCAAAACTAAAGGAAACAGAACAACGTATGATCATTTCCCCAGAACATTCGTGATTCACTCCAGAGACATGTGAAGGCATGTGTGGGTGAATGTGTCAATGCGAGAACCCATTAGTTGTGCCGCAGAACTTCCGATCCTCTGAAGGTGGCGTATTAGCAATCACACACACACAAACACACACACCATCCCCTCTGTTCCAACTGTTTCATTACATGAGTCAATCCCTCTGAAGACGGGAGACTTCCAATCACACAAGTCAATGACCCAATAAGGAGAGGCCATTAACCTGCTCCATGCCAAACATGGATGTCTCCAGGCCTGGAGCTAGATGGTCAGGAGGCAGGAAGGAACTAACTCCAGAGACACTTATTTGGCTCCAAATATTGTTTTCTCCCCTTTTTGGTACAGTGTTTTCAAGCACCTGATAACACCGAACTAATAATTACAACCGATCACATACTTGTTGAGTGTCTAACATGTGTAGGATTACTAAAGAGGAAAAGCAAAGTACAAATATTTTAAAAATTTTGAAGATAATTCAGATGCGGCAAAGACAGTTGACCAAATAAGTCATTCTACTGACAGCTGAATTTAGAAGGAGAAGAGCTCTACTTGCTGGGGTGGTCAAGGAAAATGTGAGATTTGGGTAAAGCTCAAAAGAGGCAGGTGTGGGGACAATAAAGTGCAAGGTTGGGCTGGTAGGAGATATGCTTGGGGTGGGGCAGGGCACAAAGACCTCTGGCTTCAGTGAAAAGTTTATAAAGAGAGGTTGGATTCTAGTGGAAATCCAATAATGAGCTATTTAGGATGGAACTTAAGGAGGACTCCTGGTGGTTTCTAGAGGAGTATTAAGGAAGAGTCCCCGAGGAGTGACACAACAAAGGGGAGTTGTGCTCTGATCACACATCTCCTGACAGATCCATCGGCGAGTTTTCAGTTAGGAATACTGGAGCTTCTATGGCACAGCAACTTGTAGTGAAAATCGTTAAAAGGAGCACTGGTGACATAAGTTGGATTTTCCTGGCTTCTAGTCAAATGAATTTGGCATTTGTTTCTTGATGGGCACTGAAAAAACTAAAAGTTCAGATTTTGTCTTGTATGAATGGAAGATACTGATGGACTCAAATGAAATTTTTGTATTTGGATGAGTCTTCCTATGCCTATAGCATTACTTCATTTCTGATAGTAGACTTTTGGTCAAGATCATATGACAATGCTCAAAATGTGGCTGACTCTCAATAAAGGGGAATCTGTTTGTGTTTCACAGATGGTATTGCAACACATCAGGCCCACAGCACTCAGTACACCGCTTCCAATGGGACTAAATCTGTAAATACCTGCTGAAAAACCACAATGTCAGGACAGAGTATGTATTATCAACGTGAGCACTCTACAAAACATCTCTGAACAATGGCAGGGCTCCTTTTCCAAAAGACAGATGAATAAAACCAAGATCATTACAGTGGCCAATGGTCATTTTCTAGAATCTAGTTTTTTTTTTTTGGGGGGGGAGGCATCACTGCCCTCTGGTGGGAGTCAGTGGCCCAGCCTTGCTCCTGGAAAGCTGATGCTGGATTTGAACCACCAGCCCAGTGGGCCGCAGTCCCGCGCACAACCACTACGCCACCAGGGCTCAGTCCTAGAGTCTAGTTTTTTAATGACAAATGCATGAGCACAGAACTTTGGATGTGTCTTCATATCAAGTCAAGCTTAACCTTTGCAACAGATGGGTGATGTGCACTCATCCAATGGGACCGGATCGAAGAGGAAATAGAGGTAAAGACTTCACCAAAGTCTCTGACAAACCAGAGGCTTTCTGCAAGGGAAAGTTTTAATGTTGGTATTTCTTATCAGGTAGAGACCAAGTGCAGGCAAACCTTACTTGGTGCTGTGGATGTACATATTTTATGCCTGGTCCCCTCAGTGTGGAGTGTCTTTCAGTGGAGAGTTGTGTAAAATATACATTTGTCTTCAAATTGTCTGTCCCTAATCATGTCAAGCACCCTGGTGGCATAGTGAGTTGGTTATGTGTCGAGCTGCTAGCTGCAAGGCCAGCAGTTTGAAACCAGCTGTCACTCAATGAGATTAAGATCAGGTTTTCTACTCTTGTAAAGATGCTGCTTCAGGAACCTGTGGGGACAGTTCGCCTCTATCCTAAAGGGCTTCTAGGAGTCACAGTTGACTTGATGGCAGTGAGGTGCTTTTGCTTTTAATTGTGCTAAAATGGGGGCATGGTAAACATTTAGAGGTGTCTTTATGATCTACTCTCTAGAACTCAAGCAAACAGGACTACAACGAGAGCCTTTGAGGTGAGCCAGGAGAGCCAGAGAAGGACACTTGCCCTACTTCTGGCTTCTCTGCTCTTAGGGAGAAGAGATAGGAGGTGAAGGGCTGCAGGCACTTCTAAATCAAGGCCTGGGTTCCCATAGAAATCAGATCCACATGTTTTTGGAACAGCTAAGGAGCCTGAGGAAGAAATCCAGTACTTGCTTTGACCAAAACTCCATGCCACGTTTTCCCAAGTACAAGCTTTAATGGCTTCCTCTGTGTTTTCCTGTGGCTTGTGCGGTGCTGAAATGGCAGGACTGCTCAGGCTCCCCCCGTGGATTTCTCTGAGGGCACATGGGCCAGGGTCATGGTTAAGAGCCGCCAGTCAGTAGGGAAGCTTAGAGGCTATGGCAGGGAGAGAAGGAAGGTTGACTGATCTGAAAATGCTGATGCCCTCTGGTCTCGTTAATTAGTGTTACATAAAACATGGAAGAACATCCTAGAGAGTAATGTCTCGGCACATCTGACTAATGAAGATCAGTTTCTATTGCTGTTCTTAAAAATGTAAAGCCAATAAAAAAAAAAAGTAAAGCCAAGCTGGATTTCTCCCATTTGAATCCCAGGTAGGAAAGATGTAGCAAAACAAAATTCCCTTTTTATAAACTTAAGTGGAAAAAATGGTGGTTCATTTGTCTTTGATGTTGTGGTTCTGTGCTAATTCATAATTGGTGAAAAAGAATGCCATAATCCAATGCTATTTATTTAAGCAGTCTTGTTTTCTTTCAATGAGATTCCCAGTTAATTTGGTATTTATTTTCTTTTGAGCAAGACTCTTATTTGTGAGTAAGGCACACAGGCACCGAAACTGAGGTTTGTGTGGCTTTCCAAAAACACAAAGATTTGGAAAGGATCTTCAGGGGACACTGAACTTCCACGAAGGGTGATACGAATTTTGGAGACTCATTAGCAGGGATGTTTCAACAGCATGAACATAATGTCATTTAATTGTTAATATTAAATATTGCTAGAGTAGGAATTGGCAAATGCCTTTTTTACCTATATGACATGTTCTTAAAAAGTGACTATAAATATATATGAAATAAAATGATTTCAAAAACAGAAACAAAATAAATAGATATGAAAATTCGACTCAATAAATCCCACGATTTCATCAGTCTAAGGACAGTGTTGTTAATGGCTATTATGTGTCAGTGGCTGCTGTTCGAGAATCTTAGCATTTTCTCTCCTAAAATATGATAACCAGAACAAAGTCTGTTCTCTTCTAGAATATTCTTCCACATATATGCTCAAAGATGGGAATGATGACACAGGCCACAGTGATTCATTCCAGTTTGACTTGGAAAGGCAGTATTATTTGCATCCTGATGCCCACCACACCAGGTAATGTGGAGAGGGCAGTGAGACCCTGGAAGGCCCTCGGGAAGACAGACTGGCAGCGGGGCTGTACTCATTGGCTCAGACCTAACACCAGTGGTGTGCACAGTGCTGGGCAGGAAAAGTTGGGTTCTGTTGTGCCTCGGGTTGCTATCAATCAGAACCAATTGCTGGCATTTAAAGACAATGCCCATTGACAGATGATTGGTTTAAGGAATCAAACTCTGGCCAAGAAATTGTATACTATGCAGTTTCAAAAGGACACAGCCCCTCAGAATTTGATTCGGAATAGTCCCCAATGTCTACGTGAAAAGTAAGCTGTGAGGCCCTGTGTCCCATGCTTTCACTCGTGTTCATGAGTGGGACAAAGACGGGCCATGTACAGTTGCTTGAGAACATGTGCCCCTGAAGGGAAGCACAAGACTGAGACCTACAGGGAGGGGTACAGATCGGCTGACACAAGAACTATTTTGAATCATGTCAATTAATCAGTGTATTACGACCTGAACAAAAGCCAAAATCAACAGAAGGAAGTTTCTGGGAAAGGAGACACATTTCTTTGTCGAACGTCTTTGGCTTCCTTTCTGGCTCTCACCCTCCCCTGTGTCCATCAGGAACGTGCTGACCCATTGCTAATCCCAGTTAGTGGAGGAGGCTCCAAAGACAAAGTGACCAGATTTTAAATGGGGCACTATTGACCGGGGTGGGGCGGTGGTGGTGGTGTGGGGGGGGATGTTTTTGATGAAAACTTTGATTAAAAATTTTTCATAGAATGCAAAAATAGTATTATAATATATTTATTTTAATTTTAAAGTGCCGCGGGACGTTGTTAAATTGTTAAAAAGCGGGACATCTGGTCCCTTTATCCAAAGAGCACTGTAAAAGGTAGCGCTTCTCGACTCAAGCTCAGAGGGTGAAAACCTGCCATGGCGGCGTCATGACTTTCGTAATTGAAAAGGGAAAGAAATCTAGTCCTGTGCCTCAGAAAACACTACCAAGTCCAAAGCCTCCATGTTTAAAGGGCAAGTGTCAATGACCAACTGGACACATGTGTGCATTCACGAGCTGTCAGGACAGTGCATCTACGCACCTTGAACACACTGAAGATCAGGAGATCAGATCTAGGCTTCATGGACAAGCTGCAGACTGACTGCTTTCCACCTTGCCCCCTTCCCTGTTAAGCATAGTCCGTCTTTATCAGGCAGACATCAGAGGCTAGCAGAACTTCCCTCTTTTATCAGAAAAGCAAACTGAACATTTTTTTTAAAGGCCTTATTTGGAATGGAAATATTCCCCATGGCATGGTCAGCAATGAGTGGGATACTTTTTATTACTAAACATCTAAATTTATCATCTCTGAAGAATGCTGAGAAAGCAAGGACTCTTTCCTGGGTGGTGAGTGGCTTTGTGGGCTCAGAGAGCAGCCTGCAAAGTCAGCTGATGCCTGAGAAACGGTCTGTCACATGACACAGATTTTGGGTCTTGTGGTTAGTGGGTTGCTGGCACATAAGCAAACTCCTAGTTGTTGAGTGGGTCCTGACTCACAGTAACACTATAGGGCGGAGGAGAGGTGTCCCTGTGTGTTCCCAAGCCTGAGATTCTTTCTGGGAGCAGAAAGCCTCGTTGTTCTCCCTCAGCAGGTGGTGGCTTTGAACTGCAGACCTTGAAGTTAGTACCTGAATGCATACCCCGCTTCTTCACTAGTTTTTGTTAAAGATACCATTTGATCTTTAAGTCTCAAGGTGAAAGCTTGCCAGATTCTCCCAAGGTTCATGGCACATTGAAATGGTTTTTATTAATTCTGTCTGGTTGTGGGATTGAAGGAGCCCTGGTTATGCAATGGGCTGCTAACTGTAAGGTCAACAGTTCAAAACCACCAGCCACTCCTGGGGTTTTCTCCTCCTATAACGAGCTACGGTCTTGGAAACTACCAGTGGCAGGTGTTCCTGGCCTGGTAGGGTAGCTTTGAATTAGCATCGACTCAATAGCAGTGGGTTTGGTTGTGGGATGAGTTGGGGGAGGAATGTGGGAGAGGGGTGGCGAGGAAAGGGGTCTGTTTGACGTCTCTCCTCCAAATGCAAAGGAAAGGGGTGGGTTACCTGTGACTGTACCTCAGGCTACAGGCCTGTGCCCGCCCAGCTACTCACACTCTTCACTCTCCACTGCGGCGTAATTGCCGACCTCCTTGAAGCTGATGTTCCCCAGGTGGAGCACTCCCGCCACAATCTGGAGCACCAGCGTTTGCTCCTCCGCGAAGATCCCAATCACATTCATGGCATGCTGGAAAGGAAAAGAGTCAGCATTACTCCCACACGGCGGCCTCCGGCTTTACGAGCACATAACCTTGAGCCGGGCATAGATGGTGGTGGGCGGGTCCATGCGGGTTAGCTTGTGATGGCAGCTGGAAGCCCCGACAGAACAGGACCGCTGACCAAGGCCTGCTCGTACATTTTCCTAGCGTCTCAAAGTCTCCCTGGCAAGGTGGCCCGGCTTTACACATATCTTCTTCTCAGGAGTAAAGGGCAGCAAGCACCTGAAGGCTGTGCAGATGGAGCGGCACTGTTCACAACCGGCTCACTTCTCTCCTTGTCCCTTTGCACATTCTGTGGCCAGCCCTTTCCCAGAGTCTCTAAGTAGACGGAGAGAGGGGAGGTGCAGAATAGATCGGATTGGCAAACGGAGTTGAATTCACACCAAAGGGAGACTGCCAAGGATGGAGGGCAAGGGGGCGGAGAGAGAGCAAGAGGTTAGACGGAGGACAGGGGCTCCCTGGGGTGTGATGGGTGACAGTAACCCAGACGGAGAAGAGACATCAAGGAGTGGGTGACGGGTAAGCTACTGGGGGAAAGAGTTCGTAGTCTAAACTGTTGAATACAAAGTGTAATGCAAACTCATACCTTACATTTCCAATTAAAGCGTGGGGGCAAAAAGGATTTTGATGACAAATCTCTTAGAAGTGTGATAAACAAGCTGAGATATTTTGTTTGTGTGAGACCAGTGTGTAGTCTCTTGCCTAACTTTCCCTCCCTAGACCCTGTGAGGCCTCTTGATGCTATCTTACTTCCTGGCCCCCAGGTCACAGTCTGCCTGAACAGCCTGTCCCTTTAAGCACAAACATCAATTTCCCTCAAATTGAACTCTACTGCCCCTTTGGGGTGTCCTATTGGTACTGGATTGGGAGAAGAAAGCGGACCTGGGTTAATGTGGTGACATGCTGCTTTTTGGCTACACAGATGATTGCTTTACCTGCATAGAACTCTAAACCAGTGGTTCTCAATTTGTGGGTCGTGACCCCTTTGGGGGTCTAACGACCCTTTCACTGGGTTCACCCAATTCATAACAGTAGCAAAATGACAGTTATGAAGTAGCAACAAAAATAATGCTATGGTTATGGGGGAGGGGCCGGTGATGGGGGTCACCACCACATGAGGAACTGTATGAAAGGGTGGAGCATGAGGAAGGTGGACCACTACTCTAAACTAACTCCTCAAGTGTGTCCTCAGGTTGTGGCCCCGCAGTCATCTTTTGACACTAGTTCAACAACATGTCTCATAATGTCCCAGGGGACAGTGGGCAGGATCTGGGCTGCATAGCCCAGAGGAAGGAGAAAGGACTCAAATGCTGAGAAGGAAGGAATGAAGGAAGGAAGAGGGGCTGAAAGGGGTCTAAAATTCCATCCATCCATCCATCCATCCATCCATCCATCCATCCATCCATCCATCCATCCACCCATCCATCCATCGTGTCAAGCACATTTGTACATACATCAGTCTCAAAACATTGTCTTTCTAGTTGAGTCCTTGGCATCAGCTCATTTTTCTCCCTCCCTCCCTCTCTCCCTCCCTCCCTCCCTCCCTCATGAACCCTTGATAATTTATAAATTATTATTTTTTCATATCTTATACTCCCTTCACCCACTTTTCTATTGTCCATCCCGCAGGAAGGGGGTTATAGCTATATCATTGTGATTGGTTCCCCCTTCCTCCCTCACCTTCCCCTTTCCCTCCTGGTATCCTTACTCTCATTATTGATCCTGAGGGGTTTATCTGTCCTGGATTCTCTGTGTTTCCAGCTCATCTCTGTAGCCATGTACATGCTCTGGTATAGTTGGATTTGTAAAGCAGAATTGGAGCCATGATAGTGGGGTGGGGTGGGGAAACATTAAAGAACTAGAGGAAAGTTGTATGTTTCTTTCTTTCTTTTTTTCATCACTGCTCTCTGGTAGTGGGAGTAGGAGGCCCAGCCCCACTGCTGGAATTGAACCTCCGTCCCAGTGGGCCGCAGTCCCGCGCACAACCACTATGCCACCGGGGCTCAGCCCGAAAGTTGTATGTGTCCTTGGTGCTATACTGAACCCTGACTGGCTCGTCTCATCTCGTCCTTGTGTCCCTTACTAAAAGTCCTATAGCGAAGTAATGGTTCAATATTTTGTACAGACCTCAAATCATGAAGTTCCTCAGGCAATTTGGCACATGGTTATTTAAGAGCAGGGTTAACATAAGGCGTCCTGGTTATACCTTGGACTGCTAACCATAGATGAGCAGTTCAAACCCACCAGCCTTTCCTTGAGAGAAAGCTGAGACTGCTCCCACAAAGATTCGCAGCTTCGGAGGGTCCAAGGCCAGCTTCTGTTGGCCACTGTGAGTTGGAATCGAGTTAACACCAGCAGGTTTGGTTTTTAACATGAGGCTGCCGTGAGTCAGAATGGACGAAATTGCAACTTGCTTTTCTGCGGGTTTGCTCAATGTGTATTTTTGGTTATGGAGCGAGTGAAAGCCAGAAAGGGGGAGGGGGATGCTCTGTGCTTTGTTAACCTTCACTGCTCTTTCCACCACAAGCAGTGGATGCAGTAGCCTGCACCTGCACTCACCAGAGTTTCCTGGAACTCCCGCCTGTCGTCAATGTCATCCACCTTGTAGGACCCAGAGAGGCTCAGGTAGTAATAATAGTCCATGCTGGTGATGCCGAGGCTGTGTTTCTGCTCTGCAGAGGCCCCCTCAAGGAGCTGCAGCAAGAGAACATGGACGGGCATGAAATGACCACAATACGCTGTCAAAGTCACTTCTTAGTCCCTGCCACCACCAGCCCCAAGTCTAGTGGACAAAGACATTCAATCCGCAGACTTCTAAATTTCTAAAACTGAAGGTGGTTGTATTTTATGAAGCATAAAGTCTCAGAATACCTTGCTCTACCTATAGGAGCCTCAAATGGCTCCTGGAAATCCTGGTTCTTAAATTTGCCATTGTTCAATAAAAGGAACTATGGTATTACACTAGTCCAGGTCTTATAGAACAGAAAGTAAACCAGATTTAATTACTTGATTCCTGTCTAACTTTCTAATGGCTTTGTAAAGTGGAGCTGGCTTCTGGTTGTAGGGCACATATGAAACAATGGCTGTGTGTCCTGGTCTCCAGTATTCTGTCACCTATGGACCTTTGTTCTAACTCTCATATCTACCTGACCCCTGACCAACACCCTCTAGGATGGTCTCCTTGGAGATATGCTGCTAGGAAGTATCCCCTGGCCCTAAAGACGGATCAACCCTGCCAATGTAGATGATGCAAACAGTCCTGCCAAGACTTCCTTCCAACTCCCAATGAGATCTCACAACAAGGAGAGGCTCACAGTCCAGTGGGGAAGCTTCACCACACTGCTGGCTCCAACCCAACCAGACAACTTCTGGCCACCTTTCCCATCTTTGCCAGGTTCCTCATGGCATCTTTGTCCTCCCTCCCTCCAAATAGGGACCACAACCCCATCGAGAAGTCATCTCATGAAGTGACACTTCCTTAGTTTTCCTTCCTGGTCTCCTCAGCCTTGTACAGAAAACCAAGTTGCTCTGTGAACATTCACTCACATCACAATAAAGACTTTTGTACTGCCCTGCCCCTTCATTCTATTCCTGCGGGTTTTGTTTTTTTGTTCTCCAGTCTGAGGAAGCTCTCCCGCCACTTTCTCAGCCTTTTCTACACCCACAGTCCCTCAGCTCTTTCTGTGTCTAATATAATCAGTTAATCGCTGCCTTCTTTAAAGGGTTTTCCCTGACTTCATGAACTTCTTCAAGCCATAGAATCCTCTTCTTCACCCCAGCTAAACTAACTGCATCCTGGCCTCTCCTCTGCTGAGTTCCCTCTCTTTTAACGGGCCCTCCTGGGGCTAAGAACCCAACAGCTGTGCCTTGGTCCCCACACCACCACCCCCTTCCCCCAACAGCCTGAGTACGCGATCCTGCGCTCATCATGCCAAGCTTTGTGTAGCTTTGTGGAGAATGTGGGTCCCTGATTTCCATTCTCCTTCTTTGACTACTTTCCTGTGGACTGGCTTTGCATTTTCTCATCGTCTTACAGATGCAGACAGCTGCCAAAGTATAGTTAGGCACGACTAGTCTCTCCGTGCTCCCTTTGAACAAGACGCCGTCGACTTCACAGCTTCGAGGATGAGTCTGGTGGCAGACTCGGGAACCCCGTTTTCTTGTGGAGCTCACCGCTTCCACAGGTTTTCTTCTGTGGGTGGGCCTCCTGAAGGGCACGAGACTTGCACTTACTGAAAAGGATATTAGAATGCTTCTGTTGGCTGCTCAAGTAAGTGATGTACTCCGTGTGACAGGTACCACTACTTCTCTTTCCCAAGCAGGTTGTTTTAGAATAAAGTGGCATTACTGAATACAGAAGAGCTTTTGGTCATTTGCATAAGTTTTCATCTATCAGATATCATGTAAAAGAATTCTTTCTCCTTGTCTAACATGTCTGTGGCGTTGAAAAGACTGAAGAGGAGATATTACCACATTTTAACTTTCTTTAAATTCAGTACCTTAAAATTGAAAACAAAAGACAGTCACAATACATTTTCCCCCCAAAGAAATTTAATGTGGATTCTTAGTGTAAACAAGGTTGAAATTGCAGGCAGGCTTCGTTTTATTTTGCTTAGCTTTATTGCTCTTTGTAGATATTGCATTTAAAAAATTAATTAATTGAAGTTTCGTGGTAACCCTGTGTAGAGCAAGTCTATTAACACCATAGTTCAAATTTTCCATAATATTACTCCTGCACACTTAATCGACTCAGGCAGCAGAATGTAAACACAGTTTCTATAAATACTGGGAAACTATATGAGGGGTACCCAAAAGAAACCAGAAATTTTTTCCCAAAGCTATGTAGTAATTTTTTTTTTTTTTTTGCAAAACAACCTGATCACCTACAAGGTACGCTCCATCACACATAACGTGTTTGTCAAATCTGTGATTCTGCCTTCTTGGAAACACTTTTCAAAAGCGTCCATATGGCTGGCTGGCAGCATTTCCCTCATTATTTCCCTTCACCTCTTCTAAGTCTTCAAATGACTTTCCTCTCATATCCCTCTTCATTCGCAGAAGTGAAATCTCATGGAAACAAAAAGAAAGCACGTGGAGTGAGATCAGGTGAGTAAGGTGCACGGGCCAAGATAGATATGCCATTGTTCCCCCAAACTAGCACCTCGAGATGGCTGCATGAACAGGGGCATTGTCCTGATGCAAAACCAGTCCCCTATCTGCCACAAGTCAGGCTTTATTGGGGGTCACATATTGTTATGCAATCTTTTCAGAACCTTTAAATAGATAGCATGATTAACAGTCTGACCTGGTAGAATGATTTCCCAAAGCACTATCCCCCTCACATAAAAAACAAAAACAAATGAGCATTGTCTTGGTCTTTGATTGCACTTGGCAAGCTTTTCGGGGGTGAGGTGATGATGGTGTCTTCCACTGGCTTGACTGAAGTTTGCTTTCAGCGTCATTAGACTAGCACCATGTCTCATCACCAGTAATGACGTTGGGGGGAGAAACCTGGGTTGCTTTGGAACTGTTCTTTCAAAGCATGGCATCTTTCCACTGGATGATGCTCTTGTTCCTGGGAAATCAGAACTCGAGGCACAAATTTTACAGCCACTCTTCTCATTCCCCAGTCTTCCATTAAAATTTGCTGAACCAAACTCCAAGATAGTCCAGATAACTTTCTCATCTCTTTAATGATTCATTGTCAGTCTTCATGCACAAGTACAGGAATTTGGTTGACATTTTTGTCTGTTCGGAAAGTTGATGCATGTCCAGAATGAAGTTTGTTTCACCATTTTTGAAATGAGAAAATCACTCATACACTTGAGTTCTTCCCATGGAGCTGTCCTGGTAAGGTGTGTTCAACATCACAGTAGTTTCTGCAGCACTTTTCCCAAGCAGGAAACAAAATTTCACAGGTGCATGCTGTTCTCTTAAATCAGCCATCACAAAAAATGAGGTTTGAGTAAGCTGCTTTCATGAAAAATTTTACTATGACCAAAGAGAACCTTCCCAGGCTAAGCCACTTGGTGCACTACCTCAGAGCAAGTTGCTTGATGTTTGCCTAGTGGGAAAAATGCGTGCTATGAAAGTTCAGTTCTGCCCAGTGCAATTCTGGATTTATGAATATATATATACACACACACACAAACATTTAATTTGTGCTATTTAATTATGCTAATCCCTTTTTGCCATGGTCTGGTACTAAATCTGTAATACCCCCAAGGATGCCTAAACATTAAAAGCTTATTTTTATATATTGTACATATTATCATTATATATATTAATAATAACAAAGTGTCATAGTTGAATCAAATGATTCCATTAAATTTGCTGTAAGACAATTTAAGAGTATCTATTTGCCCGTGCTACTAGCCCCAAATTCTCTCTGGCTTTTCAGAGTCTGCGTTGTAAATGTTCAATCTAGCAATAAAGGCCCAATCCCATGTTTAGTCTTCCCTCCGACAGCTCACCTTTGGAAATGTCTGCCCTACACCCTGTGGAGGCGTGATTCCCGGACAGACGTTCCTCTCGCCGACTCCCATGGACTCTGACTGCCCTGACTTCCTCTCATGGAACCTTCAGGAATTCTCTTTCTCTATAAATCCTTCCTTACTATACTGGCCAAATCTCCCAACATGGAGTCCTATTTGGCAAATAATTGAAGAGTCCTACTGTTGCTTTTAAATTTATGCTAATTGGCTTCTTGATTATTAAACCAAGGCAAATTTTTGTCTTATTTTTCCAAAAGAATTCATTTTCCTTGAGGGGAGGGATGGTCCCATCATGGTTTTTTTCACACTGACTTGCACATAAAATAGTAATAAATATTTCTTGGGTTTGGGGATGAGATTGTCTAAATCTGCCTTTTTTTTTTTTAAATGTGGAGAAAGAAGAATAAAGAAAACACATAAGAAGAAACCTGGTAAAATATGTGAAAACTCCGTTCTCCAGGGTTCCTCATCACCACCCTGGATTTTTCCAGAAGGAAGTTGGAGATCTTTCCACCATCTGGTTCTCCACCTGGACTGAACTGAATTTCGAAGTATTTTCCCTGCAAGAAAAGTTAAGAATTTCCTTCAACAGTTGATTAACAAAATCATGATATTCCAAAGCAGCTATTGATATGGTAAATAATTCAAGGAAATTCATTTTAAAAAGGCACATTCAGAATTATTTTTACTTCTGGTCTAGACTTCCTCATCTTTTCCTTTCAGACAATAAACCGGTGCTCTTGTCCAATCACAGCCTTCTACAATCTGTCACTCACTCTAGCCTGACTAAATAAGGAAAAGGACTAGCCTTTGCCCTTTTCCTCCCAGGAGGTTCTGGACTCCTAAACCAGGAAGGAGTCACAAGTGGGGCAGG
>PVJH01043160.1:0-13798 GCA_004026705.1 Nesogale talazaci | reverse complement strand
GTGAAGCATCTGTGGATTCAATGGTAGTGGAAGCATCTCTGTGCTGGTGTGGTTCCTCCATCTCTCTAAGTGAGGTTACTCAACAGGAGAGAGAGAGAGAGAGAGAGAGAGAGGAAGTTCCCAGAATCCTCATGAGAAGGCCAGGCCCAGGAGGCATCCTCAAGCTGTGATCTGGTTGACAGGCTAGACGCCATCCCTTCATTCTTCATAGCCTCAAGTTGACATGTGATTATGTGTGACAGTCTTGTACTCATGTGTCATGTGGCAATTTCATGATTGGGAGTGTAGGGGTGGAGTCTAGCCTGTCAATCTGGAGATAGCTAATGAGACCTCTGTGGGAGCATGGCTTCCTCCTGAGAATTCTGGAAAGTCTCATGGTATTTCCCAATTGGAGGAGAGAGACATGACTCCAGTCTCTTGGAGTCGGTCTACCAACAAGACAAGATAGTGGCATGCTGATAGGTAGATCCTGGAGCCCGGTGGAGTCGGAGGAGAAGCCATCTAGGCTTACCCTGATGGAACCAGACCTCTGGGGCTGGAGAAGATACAGGAGAGACCCCCTCCCATGCTGAGATGCTTCTACTGCCAATGGATACTGCTGATGGACCCTGAGCCACAGAAATGAGGAGCCATGGAGAGACCCGTGTCAGGGCCAGGATGATTTACTGCCACTGGATACACAAGACTCTGCATGCATTGACCTGTGATTGTCCTGGTGTCATTGCACATGTTTCGTGAGTCGAAAGGAGACTATAGATTGATATCAGACCTTTGGGCTAATATCAGACTTATGACCTTGGACTGGACTGGGTTGGGATGCTTTCCCAGTGTTCCATTCCACTTTTCCATATATATGTGTGTGTGTGTGTGTGTGTGTGTGTGTGTGTTTATGAATTTCTCTAGTCTACCTGGACTAACACATTATGTAACTGCCACAGCAGGTCAACTCCTTCCCCTATGCTCCCTACCTGTGTTAGGCCAGTTTAACTCAAGAAACAAATCCAATGACACTCACAGAGGTATAGGAAAGAGCTCTATATCAAGTAATTATATATTAAGTAAATATCCCAGCCCAGGCAACTCAAGCTCACAAGTCCAGTACTCGTTCTTATGTTGCTCTTCAGAATCATGCAGCCACAGGCAATGACGCAGGAAGGTCACCAGGGGGTGGGTGCAGAGTCATGTGGCTCCAATGGCAGCAACCAGGAAAGTGAGGAAAGAGAGAGAGGGAAGGTTCCCAGGACAGGAGGCACCGTCTGGATGGGATTTGATTGGCAGTACACCCTATTCCCTTTTATATATCAAGCTGACATGAAGCTATGTGACTACCCTTTTGGATAAGTTGCTTGTGTCCGATTGTCCCGAGGTCACCTGGCTGTCCCTGATTCAACAACCCCCCCCTCCCCGGCATGAGGACTCTTCAACCTCCCTTTCCCTTTCAGAGACTCTGGTTTTCTGCCTTCAAACCAGCCCTGACTCCTGAGAGCCACAAGATGATGGGCTGAGATGCTGCCCAATGCTGCGCCGTGCCTACAATTGCAGGCAGAAAGGACCATCACGACCTGTGTGTGTGTGGGAGAGAGAGAGAGAGAGAGAGAGAGAGAGAGAGAGAGAGATTGTCTTGTTTTGTTTTCTTTCCTTGTATTTCCCACAGAAACCCAGGGAAGGAAGAGCAGGATCCCAAATTTGACCTTCTATTTTCTGAACTAATCTAATAATAAAAAAAAGACAAGTAGTTGGGGAATGTGAGGGGAAAAATATTCCATCTCTATGAGGGGGCATCAAACATTCATAGAAAAACATGAAATTTAAAGTTTGTTTCCCAGAAGAACGCAGCCTGGGTGCTTTTTCAATGTTCTTTGACTTTGAGGAAGGAAAAAATGTCTGACTGGACCAGATCATGACTGTGGGGTGTCAGAGTTCCTGGGTGGTACAATCCAGTGGGTTCCGGTCCACAGTGACCCTGAGCCCAGCAGCAGGCAGCTCCGCAGTCCAGCACTGTCCTCACCATGGTCCTAGACCCAAGTCCATTGCAGCAGCCTCTGTGTCCACCCATCTCCTTGAGGATCATCCTCTGTTTCTTTGTCCCTCTGCTTTATCGTCCTGCTCCAGAGACTGGTCTCTCTGACCACAGAGCCACAGTATTGAAGAGGAAGTCTGACCATCCTTGCCTCTAAGGAGCCCTCTGTCCATACTTCTTCCAAGGCAGACGTCTTTCTCCTTTTAGGCTGGGTGGTCTACAAAATCTAACTTGGTGGCCCTCAGAGGCGTATGAGAAAGGACTTTACACCAAGAAGCAATTTTAGATCCAGAATGCATCCCAAACAATGAGTACAAGAGAGAAGAAGCTAAAAGCAGGATTCAATCCATAACACCTAGATGAGCTCAAACGGTGGGCTGGCCTGGGAGATGGACTCTGCTCCCACCGATGAGTCTCAGTAGAGCCAGCCTGGAAGTCTCCTCGGGGGACTGTGCAGTATCCCCCCAGGTCTCGCCATTCCAGAGTCATGTCCCCTAACCCACACAGGATGCCTGCATGTGTGTGGGAAAGACATTGTGCACATGATTTAACAGAGCTGTCCGCTGCAGGAAGTTCCAGGCACCACGCTATAAACAAAGAGACCAGACACAAAAAATGCCTTGTTTCAGCATTTCCAAGAGCCCAGGCTTTAAGTGCAGGCTTTTGTTTTCTCAATGAGATACTGTTGGTTTTTCATTGTGCGTGTCAATTTCAAAATGCTTTTAGAGTCGTTGGATGCAAAGGTCACTCATCTTAAACAAAACAAGCCACGTTGTTCTACCCCTGCCAGGCGACTGTCACGCCACACCAATGTTGTGGTTAATTTAGAGTCTGGGCCCCCTCTTTTGGCCTTGCTGGAGGGGGTCTGCTCCATGGTATACTTGGCTAGATGAACAAAGAATAACATTCCAAATAGATGCTGAAGCAGAATTAATATAATGCATCATTGGCTCCCATTATGGGGCTGCATTCTGTCCCCCCAAAACACAGGAATGCGACTTGATTTGGAAATGGAGTCTTCATAGCTGTCATCAAGTTAATAGGAGGTCATTAGGTTGGGCCCCGTCTGCGTTATCTGGTGCTGCTGTAATAGAAATAGAGCAAATGGGGGGTGGGGGAGTGGGGGCATCACAAACAACTTAACGTTTCCCTCACAGTGTAGGAGACTGCAAGTCCCAAATCGGGGTCCTGGCCCTGGGGGAAGGCTTTCTCTCTCTGCTGGCTCTGGGAGAAGGTCTTGGTCTCCTTTCAATAACCGTGGGCCAGTTTTCCATGGACAGCACCATGTCTCTTGACACATGCTTTCATTGGAGTCAAGGAGGTTTTCAGCGTAGAGACCTTGGGTCCAGGGGGCAGATTCTGCCCTCAACAACTCTTTCTCTGTAGGAATATGTCCCTTTGCTCAAATGATCTCTGCTTTCTTCCTTCACCTCTTCTCTGTCTCACAAGAGATCAACTGAAATGACAACCCAGACCTGGAGATGGCACCCTGCGTCACGACCAAAGCCACCTCTCACCCCGCTTGCCTCATTCACCTCCTACAGCACTGGGGATATTGACATCTCATTCCAGAATGGAAGGCAGTGGCATCACCCTGTGAGTCAAAGGTGAGCCAAGTGGGCACCATTTGGGGTGGGGGGATGGGGCCATGCTTCAATCCCTGACTGCTCCCTAATCCAATATGGCACGTATTTATACGAAGAGGAGGAGGGACACAGACACAGGTGGACAGAATGTCGTACCACTGCAGAGATAGAGATCGGAGTGACATAACCACAAACTGAGGAATCCCAAGGGCTGCCAACAGCACCAGAGAAGGCCCTGGAGGTTCTTCCCCTAGAGGCATCAGAGGAAGGGAGGCTCTGCTAACACGAAGGTCAGAGAGGATATTTTCTTGTGGCTTAAACCCCCCCAGTCTGTGGCCATTTATCACGGGAGCCATCAGAAACCAAAATGACTTCTGGCACAATTACTTTAATAGCTTTTCCTTAAAAGGTTGAGCTAACCTATCTTTGCTTTTTCAACGTCACATTCGATGGAGTTATGCAGCACAAGAAAGACTCCTCCATGAAAGAAAGGACGGTGTCCTAGCTCCTAAAACAATCAGCCACCGAAAACTCACCGGCTGGGGTTGGTGCATAATTGCACGGCCAACTTGGGGAATGGGTGGTGGAGGGGGGGAGTCTGCCCTGTCAAGCAGCTCAGGGTCTGAGGATGCCTCCTTGTGGGCGTGGCCTTCTCAGGAGAAGTCTGGGAACTTCCTCTCTCCGCCTTCTTCTCTCTGTGGACAAGCCATGGGGATACTTGCTGAGCACCGGGAGCGCCTCTCTTTCTCTCGCCGCTCCATCTCCCTGTTGCGGAGACGCCCCGAGAGCTGGAGGAGCCACGTGGAGATCTGCGCCAGCGGTCTGAGTGTCATGCGACTGTTTCCTCTAGCCAAGCCAGCAAACAGATTCACCAGCAAACAGACCTACTCTGCCACTCATGGGGTTGCCGGGAACCAGCGTTGACTTCGTCGTAGCTGGTCATCACAATCACAGCCATAAGCTTTAAACTTGCTTCCAAATTCAAGAAAGACCTAGAGAGCCACCACTGTTTTAACTTTTTTAACTCCTCTGCTATGAAGACTATTGAAAGGAGCGTGGACTGCCAAAAGAACAAACAACCCTATCTTGGGAGAAGTGCAGCCAGAATGCGCCTTATCGGCAAGAATGGCGAGACTGTTTCCCATACTTTGGAAAGGTCATTGTGGCGGTCATGTGCTTGATGTCAACTTCATGATTGGAAGTCTAGGGGTGGAGTCTAGCCTGTTAATCTGGAGATAACCAGTGATTAGCCAATTAGGCCTCCGTATGGCATGGCTTTCTCCTGAGACTTCTGAGAAATCTCATGGTATTTCCCTCAGGGAGATGAGAGGACATCTCCCCAGTTGTCGGGAGTGAGTCTGTAAGATGACAACGACGAACTACTGACAAGACAAGATGGCAGCGTCCGAGGAACTGGAGGAGCCAGAGGAGAAGCCACATGGCCTTGCCCTGGTGGAACCAGATCTCTGAAGCTGGAGAGGCCACATGGAGACCCCTGCCAGCACTGAATTGCTTCTGCCACCACCGGATGCTGTTGATGGACCCTGAGCCCTGGAAGCAAGGAGCCATGGGGAGACCCCTGCCAGCACGGGGACTCTGCACCCACTGGCCTGTGACTTCGTGAGTCAGAAGGAGATGTTATAGACTGGTATCGGGCATCTAGGCTAATATCAGACTTATGACTTTGAACTGGTCTGGGCCAGGATGCTTTCTCAATGTTCCATTCCTTTTGTATATAAACCTTTCCCTTCTATCCATATGTGTGTCTTTGAATTTGTTTCTCTAGTCTACCCAGACTCACACAGAGACCGACCCCTGAAGAAGGACAGCATGCTCAGTAAAGCACGGGGGCAGCAAAGAAAAAGAAAAGATCTTTGATAAGATGGATGGACACCGTGGCCATAACAATGGGCTCAGGCGTCAGAACAAGTCTGAGATTGGCACGGGAGCAGGCAGGGTTTTGTTCTGCTGTGCACAGGCTTATGACGAGTCAGAGCTGACTCAATGGCTCCCAACAGAGATGACAACAACAACAACAACAAAAACGGTGTGGAAGGAGCCCTGGAGGAACAGTGTGGAAGCACGGAGAGCAGCGGTTCTCAACCTATGGGCTGCTACTCTAACCCACAGAACAGCAGCGGCGGCACTCCAAAAACAAAAGAAACAATGATCAATAAGCGGCTTGAAGAGAGACTAAGTAGGGCACTACCAGGTTGAACCTAGGCGTGGGGACTGAGTGGTGTGTCAGGTAACACCCGTGTCCTCGTGGGCAGAGATGGCAGGCACGGAAATAGTCAAAAGCCGGGAGGTGGGGGGTCATGATAAATGCACCGCTTGAAAGAAGAGAAACACAGGGTGGCGTGGTTGAAAGTGGCAGAGATCCGGCATCCGTTTAAAGCAGAGCAGCCTGGCTTCTGTGGCGAGGTGGCATTCAAAACGAACAGGGAACACTCAGCAAGGCCCACCCTCCAAGGACACTCATTCTGGGAAGACACCTGTGTACCAACTTCTTCCAAGGAAGAGGAAGGATGCCAGCTGGAGCACAGGGAGGAAGCAGGCGGCCCGGAGCACAGCAGGCTTCAGGGGACTGGGGTGCTGCAGGCTCTGTGGGACGTAGGGCTCCACCCAAGTCGATGGGGAGCTGTAGGCCATGTGTGTGTACCCCGGGGTGCCATAGCAACTGACCCACAAAGTGGGCGGGAGCTTTTAATAAGAGATCTGCACTCTCTGGCAGCTCCAGGGACCAGAAGTCTAGAAGGAAGGTGTTGGCACGATCACCGTCTGTCTGAAGAGCCTAGAGGAGAATCTTTCCCAGCTTTCGGTGGCCCCAGGCATGACCTGGCCTCCATCTCCACACACGTCTTCAGCTGGTCTTCTGCCCTCTGTGTTTCTGTTTCTCAAATTCCACCGCTCTTGTCCGTTATGAAGATACCGGTCATGGGATTGGAGGCTTACCCGAAACTCCAATGGCCTCATCTCAAGACCCTTAATGGAATGATCTATTCAGAGGCCCTAGTTTCAAAAACACTCCCCATTGCAGATGAGTTGTTGTGTCTGTTACATGCTCTGAATTGGCTTTGACTCCATCACCCCATGTACATCGGAACAAAACATTTCTTGTCTCATCCAGAACCTTCCTGGAACCCACTGCCAGGTTGAGCCTGTGTGTCAGGCTTCTCAAGAGAAATAAAACCAGGACACTAGTAATCCTCTTTATATATTTATATAGATCGAAGGATAGGTAAGATAAGAAATAAACAGTTAGCTAATCTATAAAGCAGTACAAATGGCTCGGTGCACCTCACTTGCGTGAGACAGCTAGTAGACCGGCAGTCCTTGGAGTCTTGAGGGCAACCGAGGAATCCTCTGCAGAGCAATTCAGGCTGTCTGGTCACAGGCAGCAAACAGCAAAGTTGGTCAACAACAGTCAGCCAGATGACAGAGTCCAACAATCTCCAGGTCAAGGGATGTATATTTCAGGAGTGTGGCAAAGTAGGGCTTGAAGGAACCTCAACTCACAGCTCCACAGTCCAGGATTAGGTGTCCCACGGGTGGCGTTGGTTGGAGGTCGAGGCACAGGAATGAACAAGGCAGCCGGCTGGTCCCAAGATCCAAGAGTAAGAGAGCAAGCACAGGACTCGCTGAGCCCTTCCTCTCTCCGCCCTTCAATTCATCCTGTGTGTTCATTGACCGTGCCGTCACAACAGACCTGCCTATCTTTTGTGGCCATGTTGGCATAACAAGCCTACCCACCACAGCCTGCAAGTGACCAAACATGATGTCCTGCTCCAAAGACCGGTCCCTCCCCATCACACGCCCCAAACACATGGGATGACGTCACACCATCTTTGCTTTTAACGAGTATTCTGCCTGTACTTCTTCCACCATGACATTTGTTCATTCCTTTGGCAGTCTGTGGTATACAAAACAGTCTTCGCCAGCACTATAATTAGATCATGACGAAACTCAAGTTCCCATTTATAGGAGCATCAACAATGTGAAAGAGTGATACATTAAATCACTTCTATGTGATATCATCTTAATTTTTTTTTTTTTTAGGAGCTAGCAGGAGTCGTGATGAGGCAGTCAATACGCTGTTGGGAGGATGACTGGCACTGAAGAGTCTTAGCAGGAAGTGGATCAAGAGGAGTTGAATACAAGGGGAAGACGGGGTGATGCACTTTGTGGTAGAGGCTCAAACTCCATGCTCACTGCTGCCACTCTGAAGGAGAGCATCCCTGAAGGACAGGGTGGGGCTGCCCCTGTGGGCTTCTGAGACGGGGACTCTTCGTGGGAGTAGAAAGCTTCGTGGTGTTGCACGGCCTCGATTACCATCTGACTGGAGTCTTTCTCATCATTGTGCAGTCCATCAGCAACACGAATGGGTGGCCATCGAAGTGGGACTTGCCATGAAGTGAACCCCGGTCCACACAGGGGAGGCCAGCCGCTTCCTGTCTCTGATCATTTCATCTTCTTTTTCTTAAGACAGCCCCTCCCACACACCACCATGGCCACCAACATTGGGCGGATCTCCAGGAAATCTGGAGTCCCTCCTGGGTCAGGATACTGAGGAGTCGTCCGCAGAGAATAAAACACATTGAGGCTCAGTGTGGTAGTGACATCAGATGGGGTCAATTTGAGGATGCAGAATGAAGGGGTGGAGGCTAGCCTGGCAGTCAGGTGGCAGCGTGATGACCTCTTTGGAGGCATGACGGAGATACCCTGGGAGACAACCCTGTGGAGAGAGGCTGATGGAGGCAGACCTGTGGAGCTGGCAGATCCACAACGTGGAGACCCACGCCAGGGCTGAGATGCTTCCACTGCCACTGGATCCACAAGACTTCCACCCACTGGCCTGGGATCTTCTTGCATTCGGCGTCATTGAATGTGTTTCCTGAGTCTAAAGAGGACTTTATAGATTGGTATCAGACATATGGGCTAATATCAGACTTTGGAACTTGATCTGGACTGGGCTGGGCTGCTTTCTCAATATTCAAATGCTCTTGTACATAAAGCTCTTTCTTAAACACATGTGAGTGTCTACGAACTTGCTTCTCTAGCCTACCCGGATTGACATACTCAGTCTCTTCCAACCCCACCGCCCTGAGGATGTAGTGGTTCCTGGGCCGGTGGCTCACCCCAAGGTTTGAGGTTGGAACCCCACGAGAGGAAGATGGGGCTGTCTGCTCCTGTCAAGATGTGCAGGCTCCTAAACCCCAAGAGGCAGCTAGCTCTGCCCCATCCTGTAGGCTCACTATCAACAGCAGTTGATGGGAGGGCGGTGGGTGGGTTTGGGAAATAACAAAAAGGAAACAAACAGAATGTTAGCTAAAGTGACACATTGAATTGCTAGGGAAATAAAATCCAGACAAGTGGCAAGACCAGGCCATAGTAAGGGCTACCCAGCACAATAGATTTCTGGAGAGTCTTGTCAAAACAAAAGATACAGGTGAGTTATGTTATAATTACTCTCGAGGGAAGCTGGTGGCCATTTGGAGAACTAATTTCTCTCCATGTTTTATGCTGTAATCTCCAAATAAAGGAAGCTATCCAATCATCATAGGTGTATTCCCAGAGGAAAATCCACAAAACGTGTCCTGCCTTTGAAGAAAAATTACATTGTTGGATCTGTTTTTGTTTTTATTTCAGCATTTAAGAAGACATGCACGAGCCAATCAGGGTGCAGTATAGCAATGATGAAACATATAACTTTCCTCTAGTTCTTTAATGATTCCTCCCCCCACCCTCACCCTACTGCCATGTTCCCAATTCTACCTTACAAATCAGACTAGACCAGAGGATGTACACTGGGACAGATCGGATCTGGAAACGGGGAATCTAGGACAGATAAACCCCTCAGGGCCAATAATGAGAGTAGAGAAACAAGGAGGAGAAGGAGGATGTAGGGGAGAATGGGGGAACCAATCACAAAGCTCTACATATAACCCCCTCCCTGGGGGACAGACAACAGAAAAGTGGGTGGAGGGAGACATCCGACAGTGTAAGATATGATAAAATAATAATAATTTATAAATTATCAAGGGATAATTTGGGAGGGAGGAATGGTGGGCAGGGAGAGGGAAAAACAAAGAGCTGATACCAAGGGCTCAAATCGAAAGAAAAAGTTTTGAGAATGATGATGGCAACATATGAACAAATGTGCTTGACACAATGGATGGATGAAGGGATTGTGGTAAGAGTTGTACGAGCCCCCGATAAAATGATTTTTTAAAAAGAAGAAGGTGTACAACAAACTCATGATAGATTCCGTTTCCGCATTCTTTCAGCTTAATGATCAGTGTAAAAGGATCAGCCCAAACCGCTGAAGGAAACAGACCGGAGGATGCATTGGCATGAAGTGTGTCAATAAATGGAATTTGCATTGCTGGTGTCCTTTTAAAAAAACTGGAACACACCTAAAAGATCAGAAGACACTTTTAAGAGACTGAATCAAGGTCAAGTACAAAAAGTTAAAAAAAGAAGGTTAAAGAAGACACGGCACTTTGGATGCAATGTGTTCTCAAAAAATAAAAGGGGCATAAAAATCCATCGAAAGCACAATTTTGAAGTAAAGTTCTTGTATTGCCAGTGGGTCAGTTCTGACTCCAAGGGACCCTGTAAGGCAGAGTACGACTTCCCCTGAGTTCCTGAGGCTCCACTTTCTCGGTAATTTAAAGCCTTATCTTTCTCCTAAGGAGCCGCTCCTGGTTTGGAACCGCTGACCTTTGGTTGGTGAAGTTGTGAAGTGGGGTGTGAGTGTGTGTGTGAGGGGGGTGGGGGTTGAGGGCTGCTGATGCTACTTGCCACTCAAAGCTAAACAGCTATTGTCACGTTTCTGAGGCCGTAAGCTTCCTGACTCCCAGCGACCAGTGTCCCTGTGGGTTTCTGAGCGTGCGGATCTCTCCAGCAGTAAAGGTTCCACAGGGAAGCTGGTGCTTTCTAACCACTAGCCTTTTGGTGAACACCCAGTGCCTAAGTCAGACGCGTCTGATCTTTGCAGAAGCTGACTGCCTCCTCTCTCTCCCACGGAGCTGCCAGGGGGTTTGAACTGCCGACCTTCCCAGGCCCAGCCAGGTGCTTTGCCACGACGCCACCAGACTCTTGCAGGAGGAGGCTCTCTTCAGTGTCAAACCCCGAATAGAGCTGTCCATCGCCTGCTTCATAAACCACGGGCTATATAGGTAGGCATTTTTATTTTAGCCTATCAGCCGTTGCTCCAGAAGGCCAAATAAAAACCCCGATCCATGTCTTTCATTAGCTTAAAAGCCTTTTTTTTCTTCTCCCTCTTTCCTCCCCCCGCCTTGGCCCTGGACCCATGCTGCTTCCAATAGGCTGCTGTTCTCCACTTCGGGGGAAATCGGCTCAGCGTGCCTCCAGCCTTCCAGACGTAAACCTCCTGAGTTCCAGTTAGGAGAGGAATTTTTATAGGCCAGTCAAGACTGAGGCCCCCGGGGAAATCCTCAACATTCTGAAGCTCTGTCACACTCCTCCGCCTCCTCATGTCCTGGGCCAGCGGCGGCCCTCCAGAGCCCCCAGAGACAGTGTCCCCTGGCTGGATGTGGCACAGCAGAGTCAATTCTCCTTAGTGGCTGCCCATCCTGGAGGCTCCACGTGCCACAGAGGGAGACGCTGCTCGGGGCTGCAGCACCCCCGCAACACCCAGTCGCTGAGCTCTCCCTTGCTACCATGGCGTTCGTGCTGACTCTCAGGCACCCCTGAGATGGTGGACAGGAGCGGGGAGCCAGTCTTTCTGAGGAGCTGCTGGGAGTTCCGACTGCTGACCATGGGGCCCACTGTCCTGCCGGGCACCTTCCCTTCTTGATGACACTGTGTGGGTAGAGGGCTTTTCTTCCTAGGGAGTCCTGTTGAGCCACGAACCATAGTCCAAAGCCATCAGCCATTCTTTGGAAGCCATTCTCACAGTCGCAAGAGCCCTAGGGGAACAGCCCTTTCCACGACAAGGGGTCTCTGTGAGTCACAATGGGTGTGTATGTTAGTTTAGGCAAACCAGAGAAACAAATTCATAAACACACATATGGATATAAAGAAGAGGTTTATATCAAGAGGAATGGAACATTGAGAAAGCATCCCGACCCAGTCCAGTCCAAAGTCATAAGTCCGATATTAGCCCATATGTCCGATACCAATCCATAAATCCTCTTCAGACTCACAAAGCACATGCAACGACGCCAGGACAATCACAGGCCAGTGGGAGCAGTCTTGTATATCCATGATGGTAGAAACATCTCAGCGCTGGCAGGAGTCTCTATGTGGCGTTTCCAGCTTCAGAGGTCTGGTTTCATCGGGGTAAGCCCATGTGGCTTCTCCTCCGGGACGGCTCACAGGGAGTCAGCCTTGTGTCTTGTCAGTAGAGCATCTCCAAGAGACTGAGCTGTAAGTCTCTTACCTCCACGGGGGAAATATTGCGAGATTTCCCAGAATTCTCAGAGAAAGCCACATCCAAATAGAGGCCTCATTGTCTCTCTCCAGATTGACAGACTAGACTCCAACTACACTCCCCAAGATGAAATCGACACCAAAGTCCATTACTCCCACAGTGGGTTCCCAACCGAAGGACTCGCCTGTATCAGACGGTGCTCTGCTGCGACTTACTGGTTTCTCGGAGGCTGGTTTTCAGAAGTGGATCACCAAGGCCTTTCTAGTCTGCCTTAGTCTGGAAGCTCTCCCAGACCTATGCGCCCAATACCTGGGGACCCCATCGGTATTTGAAATCCTGGCATCATCCCAGCATCCCAGCAACAGATGGGTCCTCACAGCACAACCCACTGACAGATGAGAGGGGAGGCATAGGGCCGAGCATGGTCACCTGCGGTTATGCTCATGGAATGGCAGCCAAGGCTGTGTTTTTGTATTCTTTAAAATTTTAATTGCCTGTATTTAGACGTCTATACATGTCCTTTGCAGCCCTGTTCTTTCCTCTGTTTCCTTTTCCTTTCCTCCTGTTCCACTATCATCCCCTTTACAGAGGGAGGTAAATGCTGCAGACTGGGCTTGAACGTGTGTGTGTATAAATAACATGTCTGTGCACTTTTTCATCAAAGGTGGAGGTGACTCCCCATCTGGTCCCTGGGCTTCTGTGGCACAGCCTCCTGATGAGCA
Source organism: Nesogale talazaci (assembly GCA_004026705.1). Lineage (NCBI taxonomy): Eukaryota > Metazoa > Chordata > Mammalia > Afrosoricida > Tenrecidae > Nesogale > Nesogale talazaci. The sequence goes on along the minus strand of PVJH01043160.1, from coordinate 1,072 downwards.
GACTCCCATTCAGCATGGCATCTGTGACCTTCCTGTTCCCTCAGAGAGACACTGTTTTCCTCACCCACAGCTCAAGTGCTAAGGTGTTTGACAAGTCTGAGCTACTGCCAAAGGGTCCCCCTAACATGGTGTGGTCCACTCCTTCCACCTACCAAGCACACTCGCATTCTCCCAGGGACTGGATGCGTCCATCCACGTGTGAATACTGCTCCATCATCATCCTGCCTACTGGCACAGTGTCCAAAATACACTCCTTAGAGGAAGGGCTGGGCTGTCATGAATACCTACTATGACTTCTGGCCCACAGTGCTTGTGACACAAGCAATGTTTTCCTGAGGGTCTGGATGAGAGAGGGTGGAAGAAGATGCTGCTTCCACTGCAGGTGAGTGTTCGCTGATCACACTTGGAACTCTAAAGTGGAGGGGGTCTGTGATGGGTAGGTTTGTTATGCCAACATGGCCACGGATCTGTTGTGACGACACAGCCAATGAACACGCGGGATGAATTGAAGGGCAGATATAGGAAGAGCTTCGCAAGTCCCACCCCCTCTCTCTCTGGTTTGCGGATCTTCGGACCAGAGAGCTGCCTTGTTCGTCCTGTGCCTCGACATCCAAGTAACACTACCTGTGGGACACCTAATTGTGAACTGTGTTACTGTGAGTTGAGGATTCTTCAAGCCCTGCTTCGCCACGCTCCTGGGATATACATCTCTTGAGCTGGGGACTGTTGGACTCTGTTATCTGGCTGACTGTTGGTGACAGTTGGTGACAGTTGGTGACTGTTGCTCTGCTGTTTGCTGCCTCTAACCAGATAGCCTGGATTGCTCTACAGAGGACTATTGAGCGGCCCTCAAGAATTGAAGGACTACCAGTCTTCTAGTTGCCTCATGCAAGTGAGTTGCACCGAGCAAGCTGTATTGTTTTATAGTTAACCTTTTCTCTTTTTATCTTATATATCTTTCTTTATATATAAATATATAAAAATAATTACTAGTGTCCTGAATTTTATTTCTCTAAGAGAACCCTGCCTGATACAGGGTTGATTTTACCAACCTGCGTGGGGTAAGACGGGC
>PVJH01043159.1:0-13795 GCA_004026705.1 Nesogale talazaci | reverse complement strand
GCATTTTCAATGGCATGTGAAACTCAAAGTCTAGGAAGACTGAAGAATTGATAGATTTGAATTACGGCGTTGGCAAATAATATTAAATATAAACATATCACAATTTGCTGGAAAAATGAAAAAATCTGTTGGAAGTACAGTCAGAGTGATCTTTAGTAGGGAATACAGCCAAACTTTGCTGCGTGTTCTTTGGACATGATTTCAGGAGAGAACGGTCCCTAGAGAAGGACATCCTTTGGTAGGGGGGTCAATGAAAAAGAGTAAGATTCTCAACAATGGGCTCAAACATGACAAAGGTGGTGAGGCGGGTTTGAGACTGGGCTAGGTCTTATTATGTTGTACATTGACTCCCTCTGAATTGGAACAGTCTCCCTGCCACCTAGTGATAGCAAGCTAAGTGGCCTGAAGCGCAGCCACTGCCCTAATTCTCTTACCAATCCCCTTCAACTTCAGTTCACTTCTTGAAAAAGTCTGTTTGTTTGATGTTGGTGTTGGTGGTGTGTGCATGAGTGAGTGTGTGTGTGTCTCTTCTGAAACCATAATTGTGTTAGTCTGGGTAGACTAGAGAAACAAATTCATGGAGACACTCATATGTATACAAGACAGAGTTTTCTACAAAGAGCAATTGTCCATTAAGAAAGCATCCCAGGGCTGAGCCCCGGTGGCGTAGTGGTTGTGCGCGGGACCGCGGCCCACTGGGATGGAGGTTCCAGCAGTGGGGCTGGCCCTCCTACTCCCACCACCGGAGAGCAGTGATGCCAAAAAAAAAAAAAAAAAGAAAGCATCCCAACTCAGTCCAGTCCAAGGTCTTATGTCTGCTATTAGCTCATATGCCCTATACTTATCTATAAAATCCTCTTCAGACTCACGTACACATGCAATGATGTGAAATGCAGAATGACCACAAGCCAGTGGGTAGAAAGTCTTTGGATCCAGTATTGTCAGCCTCTCAGCGCTGTTAGCGGTCTCCACGAGGCTTCTCTAGGTCCAGGTATTTGACTGCATCAGGATAGGTTCATGTGGTTCTCCTCAGGAATGTCTCAGCCTTGTCAGTGGAGTGTCTCCAAGGGAGTGAACCAAGAGAGATAGTGTCTCCTGCCTCCAAGAAGGAAGTGCCGGATTTCCCAGAATTCTCAGGAAAAGGCCATGCCCCACACAGAGACCTCAGTGGCTATCTCCAGATTGACAAGCTAGACTCCACCCCTAAACTCTTAATCATCAAATTGACATCAGATGAGGTGACTGCCATAATGATTTTACTTCGTGGCTGCTAAAACTCAGAGGTTTACTCTTTCTGAGTCCTCAGTTTCTGACTCATTCCCGTATGTTCAATTCATCAGTTAGCTATAAGCCAGCAATAAGATGGCTTTCTTCCAGGATAACTTGTTTTCTTATCCCTCAGTCTAGGTTAGCTATTTTCAAAGCTCCAGGAAATACGTTGGAAATTCAAATTCCCTGACCCTACCCCGGAATGACAGAATCACTAGGGGTGGAGTCTTCCAGGTGATTGTGGTGAGAGCAAATTTGGCAATCCCTGCTCGGGGATAAGGAGAAAGGCTGGGCTTTCTCTTCCTGTCAAGATTTACAGAGCTCAGGACAAAGACTGGGTTCTCTACTCCTGTAAAGAATTGCAGTCCCTCAGAAACCCACAGTTTTACCCTGTCCTTAGGTTTGCCAGGAGTCAGAATAGACTTGATGGCAGTGAGTTGGTTGGTTGATTGGTAGATGTTAGGCTAATCTCCTGTCAGATCACACCTAATCTTATCCCTAGAAGTAGATCTATCCGTGTGCTCACACAGACCAGAAGCCTCTGTCTGTCTTCTGAGACCCTCTGCCTTTGTTCAAAAGCAGGGCAGTTTGCTCAACACATGAACTAAGTTGCTGTGGTCCAAAACCAAACCCAACCCACTACCATTGAGTCAATTCTGATTTCTTAGCTACCCCACAGGGCAGAATAGAACTGTCATTGGGAGTGTCCGAAACCGTCACTCTCAGATAATAAAAAGCCTCCTCTTGGTCCCAGGGAGCTGCTCGTGGTTTCCAACGGCTTTCCTTGTGATTAGCTGCTCGGTTTCCAACGGCTTTCCTTGTGATTAGCAGCCCAACACCTAACCACTACGCCACCAAGATAGGGACAGTTTGCAGAACAATGACACCCAGAGCCTAGCAATGTTCAAGACATTCTGGGTTCAAGTTGAAATCCAAAACTGACTTCTTTCAGGCCTAACCTTCTCAAAATCGAATCGTTAGTGTGTCTAACTTTCCAAAAAAAACCCTAACTGAGTGAGAACAAAAGACTCCTGTAGCACACTGCATAAGCATTTGAAGGCATCTCTCATGCATCTTCTATTGAAAGTCCTTCAAAGTCTCACTAGTAAGACTAGTAAGACCTGTCAAGAGGCTTTGCAAAAGTCCACTTTTCCTTTACAAAAAACTCAAAAGCTTTGTTCTTCCACCTTCCTCTAAGACACAAGCAGTTCTTTTTTTGTGTGGAATATGCTAGGTTTAGGTATTCCTCATTTTAAAAGTAGAATTCTACCTCTTGCTAAATCATGGGACTTTCCTAGAGCAGGCAGGAGCCCTGGTGATTGTGTCCTGGAGTACTGGGGTACGCACGGCTGTTTAACGACATGGTTAGAAGTCTGAAAGCATCAGCCGCTCCGAGGAAGAAAGACGAGGCTTTCTAAAGCCTGTAAAGATTTACAGCCACGGAAACCCACAGGGCCTTTCTACCCTGTTCTATGGGGTCATCAGAATGGACTCAATGGCGCTGAGTGATAGCAGGCAGCTTATTCCTTATAGCAGAGAGAATTAATTGCTTTCCTCTTTCAGTCATTGGATTTGGCCTAGATTGAAAGCACACACTGTGTGTGGGGGAGAGGTGGAGGGGGTGGATGAAGAGGTTTGAAAGCCCAGACGCAGTCTGAACTGCTAAACTGTCTAAAACTCATCAAGTGAAAATAGGACTCTTTTTTTGTTTGTTTGTTTGTTTGGGGGGGGGGCATCACTGCCATCAGGTGGTGGGAGTAAGAGGCCCAGCCTTTGCTCCATGGAACTGGAATCGAACCTCCATCCCAGTGGGCTGCAGTCCCGTGCACAACCACTACGCCACTGGGGCTCAGCCCTGAAAATGGGACTCTTGAAAGAACAAACACAGAAGTCAGCATTCTTATGTAGTCAACCCAGGAATGAGAGGGATCAAACTGCAGTTGGCTAAAAGGCAATTGACTTAGTTGAAGGGGAGCTAGCTGAAAGGGGGGACTTCGTGGGGATTGGTGGATGACACGCATGTGGGATTACATGGTTTGTTAATGGTACATCATTTCCAGGGTCCATGCTTTGCAGGTAATCGTCACAGGAGCATGATAGTGGAACTGCTTTTTCCAGTACGACTTCTCCGTGGGGTCCATTATAAAGAAGAGTTGTTGATAATGCTGACAATGCTGGGCATTCAGAACTTCCAACCATGGGCTAACTCCCATCTGGCATGTTCAATCTGAAAGGAAAGGCCTCCTGGGTATAGACTGCAACATCTCTCATCTGCCTGGCTTCAGAGGGAGTTCTGTCAGAGTGAACTGGTTATATCAGTAGAGAGGTTCTGTACAGGAAAGAAAAATTGCTATTAAAAAGGCAAGTTTGAAATTCAACATGGATTCCAACTTGCACCAAGACTTTAGAGAGAGCTAAGACTGTCTTCAGACTTCCCTACTCTCTCTCTCTCTCTCTCTCTCTCTCTCTCTCTCACACACACACACACACACACACACACACACACACACACACACAGAGTCTCAGCTTATAGACAGGCATGCAGATGGAGCAGAACATCTGGTGGCACAGTGGTTAAAGTGCTCTGCCGGCCGGTTGAACATGATCAGCAACATGGTACTTCTGGAAGGCCTTTTCCAACAGTTCTAATTTGTCCATTCGGATCTCATTCCCCCTCTCCCAGCTTTGCTCCTGTGGTGACTACGTGAGCATGCTACTGTATTGGAGAAGAAAGAGAAGGACTTTTTTTTTTCATTATTTGCAAAAACTTTCTTTTCCCTGATTCTTTCTTTGACAAATACAGGTCCTTGTACATTTCTTGTTTTTGTCCCTCACCACAGGTTTCCAGACTCTGCTGTGCACTATCCTGACGTGGCCATCTCCTGTGAGGACAAGACTGACCCAGGGGACTTTCTTGGCTGTATTTTTCACAGAAGCAGATCCCCAGCTTTTTCTCCCTTGGAGTTGCCGGGGGAGGTCTGACTGCCAATTGGCCTGTTCACCACAGGCAGCCATTTAACCAGGGTGCCCCTGCAGACCGGGCCTTCTTCAGACTTACGTCTGTTTATTGAGCGATTGCGAGGTGCCAAGCACATCCTTGCCCACTGTGTCCTCTTGCTCCCGGGAGCCCCTCACGGCTACACTGCCTCACCACTGGCTCACATATCTCTTTGGTATCCTGCTCTATTCCTGGATGGATCCTGGGCTCTGAGCTTCATTCCCAACGGCTGCAGCTCTTGAGAATCCAAGACAGGGGTCGCTTTCTCCCTTGTCTTTCTGGAAACACACTCTTTTTCATTTATGACATTCAAACAATGTACTTATTTCATATACTATTTTTTTTTTTAGGCATCACTGCCCTCAGGTGGTGGGAGTAGGAGGCCCTTTGCTCCTGGGAGCCGGAATTGAACCTCCATCCCAGTGGGCTGCAGTCCTGCGCACAACCACTATGCCACCGGGGCTCAGCCCTTCATATATTATTTTAAGGCCAGAATAAGGGCAATATATAAAAAGCAGATTGGACTCTTCCCACTAGGAAATGAGAAAGAATTGGGGAGTACACATTTAAGAAGGCAAATTTCCAAACTGTAAAGCAAAACGTATAATATAAAATGTTAATCTCTCTATTGTAATATTAAGGGTCCTGATACTATGAGTCAAAATGAACTAGACAGCCATGAGTCTTGGGTTTGGGGTGGGATTGTCAGGTAAACCGTAGAGTGTTCATCTCAAGGTTAGCACTTCAAACCCCCAGCCATGCCTCAGGAGAAAGATGGAGCCATCCGTTCCCTTCATAATTTTTTTTTTTTGTGGGCATCACTGCTCTCCGGTGGTGGGAGTAGGAGGCCCAGCCCCACTGCTGGAATTGAACCTCTGTCCCAGTGGGCTGCAGTCCCGTGCACAACCACTACGCCACCAGGGCTCCGCCCCCCTTCATGATTTATAACCTCAAAAATCACGTATAAAGTTTCTCTGCGTCAGAATTAATTCAGTGGCAGTGTTTTTAGGGTTTATCGACATATTTAGGGATCATCATTGCTTTATATATTTACTCCAATATTTTGATGACTTAGCACAAGTCATACATAAAATACTAGTTAAAATAGCCAGTAGGCCAACAAATACGTGCTAGGCCTGATTAAATTAGCAAATTCCTGCTCCCACTGGCCAGCATACTTCCCAGCAATCAGACACAGCCTCATAAGTCTTCAGCACATGACTGGGTTCTAATAACAGAACTTCTCTGTAAACTTCCAGATCTCCTCTGACTGAAGTGGAATGGGTGTGGGTGTCCCGTTTAAAAGGAAAGCCTCAATGTTTCAGAGCCATTCGAGGGTGGGGGTGTTGAAGGCATTTATTCTGTTGAAGGCATTTATACAGTGCCTGTATTCATTGTTTTCCTTATTATTTCTTTTACACAGTTGGTTGTACTCCATCATTAAATGGACCTTTTTGAGGGAAAGGCAATCTTACCTGTTAGTTTCACTATTAATTGTGGTAAAATGCACACAACAAAAACCTCTAGCTTTTTGGCCATTTAGAAGAATATAAATCAGAATTACTAATTCCACTCACAAAGTGGTATAGCCATCACCACCATGTAGTTCCAGAACTTTTCCATCACTCTAAAATGGACCGCTGCCCCCACTAAACAAATACTCCCAATTCACCCCGCCCAACCACTAACCTGCTTTCTGTTTCTATGCCTTTTCCTACTCTGGATATTTTAGATAGATGATATTATGCAATGTGGAATTCTGTGCCTGATTTATTTCATGTAACACAGTGTTTCCCAAAGTGGGTGATACTGCATCCTGGGCAGTAGTGCTGGAATGATCCATGGAGGGTTTGAAAGCAGATTCCTACGTTTTTTTCCTGTGTTATGAGTTGCAGTTCAAAACTTATTTAACTACCAAAGGAACACTAAGACGTTTTTCTTTTCCTCAAGAGGGGATGATAAGTAGGCCAAATAAGTTTGGGAACCCATAATACTGCATAGTATTTACAAGGTTCATTCATGAACGTAACAAAAAATTAACTCCTTTTTATAACAGAATAATATTCTATTTCATGAAGAATTACAAAACAATATTATTTGTGTTAGTCTGGGTAGGCTAGAGGAACAAATTTCATAGACACGCATATAGATATAGGGAAAAGGTTTATATACAAGAGGAACAGGATATTGAGCCCAGTCCAGTTCAATGTCATAAGTCCGATATTAACCCATATGCCCGAAATCAGTCTATAAAGTCTCCTTCTGACTCATGAAGTCACAGGTCAGTGGGTACAGAATCCTGGTGCTGGCAGGGGTCTCCACATGGCTCCTCACTTCCAGGGTTCAGGGTCCATCAACAGCAACTCGTCGCTGGCAGAGGTCTCCATGTGGCTGCCCCAGCTTCAGAGGTCTGACTCCATCAGGGCAAAGCCGTGTGGTCTCTCCACCAGCTCCTCCAGATTCTCGGATGCTGCCATCTTGTCTTGTCCGTGATTCATCGTCTCTGAGACTAACTCCCAACAACTGAGAGATAGCTTCTCATCTTCACAAGGGAAACATCGCAAGATTTCCCAGAAGTCTCAGGAGAAAGCCATGCCCACATAGAGGCCTCATTGGCTTCTCAATGGCTATCTCTAGATTAAAAGGCTAGACTCCACCCCTACATTTCAATCATAAAATTAACATAAGCACATGACTGCCACATTATTGATATCACATGCAATAAATTTTTGCTGAAGTTCATCCAACAATGATTACAGCAATATATTGATAGGAAGCTGCCAGAGGTTCAGGCTGGATTCAGAAGAGTACATGGAACAGGGATTACTGATATCAGATGGATCTTGGCTGAAAGCAGAGAACACCAGAAAGATATTGACTTGTGCTTTATTGATTGTGCCATGATTTTAGGCTTTATAGGTCATGATAAACTATGGATAACCTTGAGAAGAATGGCAATCATGAAACACTTGATTGTTCATACGGAGTTTGTATCTGGATCAAAAGACCGTTGTGTCAATATAACAAGGAAATATTTCATAGTTTAAAATAAGGAAAGGTATGAACAGAGTTATCGCCTCTCACTGTACTCATTCAATCTGTATGCTAAGCAACTAATCAGAGAAGTTGAATTATATGAGAAAAAAGGTGGCATGGGGATTGAGGAACTACAGATGACAAAACCTTGCTTGCTCAAAACGCGGAGGATTTGAAGCACTGGCTGAAGAAGATCAAGGATTGCAGTCTTCGGTATGGATTGCAACTTGATGTCAAGGAGACCAAAATCCTCACAGCTGGACCAACGGGTAACATCATGATAAATGAAGGTGAGTTTGAAGTTGTCAAGGATTTTGTCTTCCTTGAATCCATAATCGGTGCTCATGGAAGCAGCCATCAAGAGATTAAAAGACTCTTTGCATTAGGTAAATCTGTGACACAAGATCTCTTTAGAGTATTGAAAGCAATGAAGCACCTTTGAAGACTAAGGGGCACCTGACCCAAGCCATGGTATTCTCCATTGTTTCCTGTACATGTGAAAGTTGGACATTGAATAAGGAAGACCTAAGGAGAATCAGTGTGCTTGAATTACGGTGCTGGTGTAGAATATTGAAAGCACCACGGACTGCCAAAAGAACAAGCAACACTCTTGGGAGAATATAGCCAGCATGCTCCTTAGAGATACAGATGGTGAGACTTCACTTTAAGTACTTTGAACCTAATGTCATGGGAAGACCATTCCCTGTCGAAGGTAAAGTAGAAGGGCATCAAAAAAGGGGAAGGCCCTCAAGGAGAGAGATTGACACCGTGGCTAGAACAATGGGCCGGAATACATAGGAATAAGTGTGAGGACTATGGGGGACCTGTTTCACTTTGTTGTGCATAAGGTTGCTGTAGGATGAAAGTGCCTTCATACCTAACAACAACTTTGTAGTATCTTGTTATGGCAACTACAGAAAATGAAGACAACCTTCTTTAAATATCATTATCATTCCACAGCTTATGTCTTAAGCACTTTCAGAAGATCATTTCACCATAGATTTGTTCAAAAGATTTGTTTGCAACAGCCACTGTGATGGAACTGAAACTTGAGTTCTGCACGCTGAAGTCACAGCCAGCTTCATCCTGCCAAAGCTGCTAAGTGCAAACCTACTGACTATCTTGTCAATGATCAAGCGATACATGTGGAAATTTTTTTTGGGGGGGGCATCACTGCTTTCTGGTGATGGGAGTAGGAGGCCCAGCCCCACTGCTGGAATTGAACCTCCGTCCCAGTGGGCCGCAGTCCCGAGCACAACCACTACGCCACCGGGGCTCAGCCCTGGTTTTGAGTTTTATCTGCTTATTGAATCACCCAAGTTTGCAAAGAGTTGAGTTAATGATTGCAAGAACAGAATAACGGATTTGGTGGGTACCATGAAGGAAGATCCTACATCACTCAATTCTGAATGGGCCATGTACTGTATTTGTGGAACCATAAGACACACTTTTTTACCCCCAAAGGGGGGGGGATGAGGGTGTGTCTTATTGTCTGAAAGTGTGGGTCCCCAGAGCATTTGTTTGTGTTCTTATGCGCCCACTGACTGCTCACTGCTGTTTGCATGCTGTGGGTTGCTGTGTGGTAGGGGGAAGCCCCATCTCCTGGAGTCTCAACGTCAGTCAGGTCACCTGCTCGGCACAGCGCACACCTCCTCTCTTTTATTAATGAAAGTGATGGTGGTTCTTAACACACTGTTGAGTTTACGCTATTAAATATTACCATAGTTTGCTTTATTTCAATAAATATTTTAGTATACTGGAACTATTTGGTTCGGAATATTTTTTTGTTTTCCTGCTCTAAAAACTGGGTGCGTCTTATGGTCAGGTGCTTTTTATGGTCCAACAATACGGTAATTTCCAGAGTAGGAATCCACCTGTGGTTTGTGGATGACCCAGAACATGACAAGATGGCACAGAAGGTGGGCTTTCTTTATCGATAGGCACCACATTAAAGCAAAGTGATTCCCCTTTTATTAAAAATCTGCCTTTGTGGTGTTTGTATTGATTTGAATTTGATTCTTAGAATTGTCATTTGTTTTGAAATACTAGGCTAATTTTTATGCGAAACATAAAATGAGCCACTGGAAGGCAGCAATATGGAATCAACTGAAAATATTTACTGAAATTTAAGAAGATAGGGTCTGGCAGATTGTTGATTAAGAATAAAACAGCAGCAAATTGATGCATTTGAATTATGGTGCAAGCAAAGAATATTGAAAGGCAAGCCCATTGCCAGACAAAGAAATATGTTTTGGGAGAAGTAGCGGCAGGGCGGCCTTCAGAAGCGAGGCTAGTGAGACTGTGTCTCACGTGCTTTGCCCGTGTTTTAGGAGAGACCAGTCCCCGGAGGAGGACATCATGCTCAGTCAAGTGAATAGCAGCGCACAAAGAGGAGGACCCAGGGATTGGCAGCTGCAACAATGAGCTCAGATATAACCATGATGAGCAAAGGCCTACTGGGAGTTGGAGCTGACTCAAGGGCATTTAACAACAATAACGACAACAACATGTACTGTGGTAGCTTTGGGTATGGTGTTTTACTTAAAATTTTCAAAAAGTCAGTGAATGGTTTTCAAATACTTACAGCCAAGTACCCTCAGACCCATCTGCGTAAAATACTTTATGCCTAATAGACTTGCCACAAATTTAGTTCTTTCAATAGGTCTGCTGTAAATCCACAAGTCAGGGGCTGGCATGGCATGACCCCATGCCAGGAGTGACCCTGGGCATGCAGTCATGGGGATCATCACATGACTTGTGGAAGGGGAAGAAGGCCAGGGGAATTCTTTAAAAAAGGAAGAACCGAAACTTGGGAAGGGGTTGATGATGGGAATCTTATTCAAAAAGTAAAATAGACATCAGGAATATCCACCAGACCCCGAAAATACTACCTGGAATAAAGTTGGTCTCCATAGGACCCCACTGGGAATGAGTGACGCCAGTTGACAGAACACCGATTGAATCAGGAGAAGAAAAAGGAAGTGACATTTGCTATGTTCCTGCTGTGCAGAGGGGAAGGCATGCCACAATGATGTCCCCAGGTGCCCACATAAGTAAGAAAACAAAAGATGAAGACAATTAGGAAAATTTTCCGAAGTCCCTTATGATCAATTTGAATCTCTGTGCTGTTCTTCCAGTGCTCTGATACTTGCACCCAGCGGCTTCCAGGTACCAGGAGTGGGTTCTAACTCACATGGGACATGTGTGAAACCAAGGAAACGCTCTCTGGTCCTACTCCATGTCCCAATCCTTACGATGTCTAAGCCCACTGTGCCCCCACCGTGGCAATCCATCTTGCTGAAGATCTTTCTAGATTTCACCGACCTTGTGCTCTAATTCCTCCGGCAGGGACCAATGCTCCTGAAAACATGTCCACAGTATGTGAGATGAGACTATGCCATCTTCAATGATAAGGAGCATGTCTGTCTGTACTTCATGCAACACAGATGATTCATTCATTTTTCTGGAACTCCATGGTACATTTAATATTCTTTGCCAACATGATAACTCCAAGGCATCACCTCTTCTCTGTCCTTCCTTTTCCTTGCCCAGGTATCACATGCACGTAAGGGGATGGAAAATATCATGGCGGGCTGAACCCCGGTGACGTAGTGGTTGTGCGCGGGACTGCGGCCCACTGGGAAGGAGGTTCAATTCCAGCAGTGGGGCTGGGCCTCCTACTCCCACCACTGGAGAGCAGTGATGCCAAAAAAAAAAAAAAAGAAAATATCATGGCTTGGAGAAGGCACAGGTCAGTCCTCAAAGTGCCATCTTTGCCCTTTAACACTTTTTTAAAAGTAATTTTATTGGGGACTCTTACAGCTATTTGCCCTTCAGCACTTTAATGAGATTTTTTCCCACATTAAACCTGCAATATGCTACATGCAAATTAAATGGCACCTGCTTTCTCTGCTATAGTTCCATGGGAATAGATTGTTAGGGTGTGGCTGTTAGGGGCCTTTGAGTCAATTCTGACCCAAGGTGACCTTATGGACAACAGTTGTTCCTGTGCCTCAGCCCCTGCTTGCAGCCCAGGGTCAGGCCCTCGCCTGCAGGGTTCTCCTTTACTCCCCTGATTGTATTTCCAAGTAAAATAGAATCCTTGATAAAGTCAACACTACTTATGTTCATCATGATGTCCATTGTGAGAATATTTATGTTGAGGTGCAACCCATCCTGGACACTGTTGTCTTTGATTTCCGTCATTCTCCTGTCAGTAAGCAAGGTTGTGCCGTCAGCCTACTGGAGGTTGTTAATGAGTCTTCCTCTGGTCCTCGTGTTGCATTTTTCTTCAGATAGTCCAGCTTCTCGGCATATAGATGGAATAAGTATGGTAGAAGAATACATCTCTGACCCATACCTTTGCTAATTTAAAATCACTTAGTATCCCCTTGTTCAATTTGAACAGATGCCTCAAAGTTCCTCATGAACACAATGAACTATTCTGGAATTCCTATTCATTGCATGGGTTTCCAAAAATTCTTATGATCCACACAATAAAATGCCTTGTTCAATCAACACAGCATACGTACACATCTCTGCCTTCAGGCAAGATTCATCTGACATTTCTTCTTCCTCATCCTCTTCGGAATTTCTGCCAGTTTCTAGCTCCCTTCCAATTTTCTTGACCTAGATGAGTGAGTGGCAGGCTTCCACATCGCATGTTTGTTGAAACATCTCAATTAATGCTCTAGCGGTCCCTAGACCCTTGTTTCTCACCAATGCTTCCAATGCAGTTCGGACTTCTTCCTTCTAAGCTTTTGATTCTTGGTCATATGCTCTCTTGAGAAAAGGTGGAACACTGACCAATTCTTTCTGATACAGTGACTCTTCGTATTCCTTTCACCTTCTTTTGACGCCCCCCTGCACTCTTAAAACTTTTCTTTCTTTTTTTTTTTTTTTTTTTTGCCTATTGAGTTCTTCAGCACGGGGTTGAATGCTTATGACATGCTGCATGACGTCGCTTTTGGCATCACCAGGATGATGAGGTCATTTATTCACGTGGCAAAGCTCTGAGGAGCACCTGTTTTGTGCTTGACATTTGTAGTCAGGTATAATGGTGAGCCAAAACAGGAAAGAAAAGTTTTCACTCGTGAGGCAAATTTTCTAGTGGGGGAGGTTGCATAGGTAAATATGTAACCAAACACTACCATTTCAGAAAGCAATAAAAAATGAAGCAGGATAGAGCAAGAGAGGGTGAAGAGTTGAGGGAGTTAGTGGCAATGGGGAGTAGGAGTGTGTGGAGGCAGATAGTAGCGACCTCAAAAACCAAGTGATGGTCAGGCTTGTTGAAGAAGGAAATGGAATCATAGCAGATCCTTCAGCAGAGAAGGCATGTGCTGAAACAGTTGCGATGAAAGATACACCGCAGAGTTTGACTAGGAGGGGGAGACTTTAGAGAAGGGGTCCTCAAACTTTTTAAACAGGGTGCCAATTCACTGTCCCTCAGATCGTTGGAGGGCCAGACTATAGTTCAAAAAAAAGAAAAAGAAAAAGGAACTATGAACAAATTCACTGTGGGCCCGAGATGAGCTGGCTGCTAAGCAGGACAGCAGAGGCCGGATAAACATCCTCCGTGGTTTGAGGACCCCTGCAGGAAGTCAAAAAGGAGCGGATTATCTAGGTGTGAAGAGCTTCTGTATAAAACGAATGGAAGTGGGAAAAGGGAAATTTTAAAGGGTATATGAAAGAGAAATTCAACTGTCTTAGGTAATTAACAAGATAGAGGGTATGAAGATGGTAGAAGCCTGTAAAGGGCAGAAGGAATGAGGCAACTGACATACCATATTCATGAATGGGAAATTTAATATTATAAAAATATCAGTTCTCGGGCTGAGCCCCGGTGGCGTAGTGGTTGTGCGCGGGACTGCGGCCCACTGGGACGGAGGTTCAATTCCAGCAGTGGGGCTGGGCCTCCTACTCCCACCACCGGAGAGCAGTGATGCCCCCCCCCCCAAAAAAAAAAATCAGTTCTCCCTCAACTTAGTCTTGCATGTTTAATGGAAACAGAAAGATCTATTTTGAAATTAAAATAGCATAGCACAATTCCAGGAATAGTGAAGGCAACTGTGTAAAGGGAGAATGAAAAGAATACTTGTTCTAAGCTCTTCTATGAAGTGGTTTATAGCTATAATTAAGATAATGTGCAGTGGTGGTTCAATATTAAGCAGATAAATTGGTGAACAGATAGAGAGCCCATTTATAATGAACAGATTGTAAAAGAACCTATAAATAAACAGTGATATAGTATGTAGTAAAGGCAGGATTACAAACCAGTGAGACATTTTGTTTTCCATAGGACATAATAAAATTAGAATACCATCTCATACCATATTTAGAATAGATTGCAGTTGCAGCAAAGTCTTAAGTGTAAAAACTTAGAGCTTTTAATCAATGTATGTATGTGGCAGTCATGTGCTTATGTTAATTTCATGATTGAAATGTAGGGGTGGAGTCTAGCCTGTTAATCTGGAGATAGCCATTGAGTAGCCA